>MU226400.1:898884-919820 GCA_018584345.1 Thuja plicata | reverse complement strand
ACATGATGTCTTCTCTGGCTTTTTGGCCTCCATAGCCACTCTTTTTCTCTTCTGTCTTGCTTCTATTCTGTGACAGGTTTGCATGCAGGTGATCTTGGGAGATTAGCTTTCAGCCTAATCTTAACATTTACTTTTTTAAGAGTCTATTTAGTATCATGGTTAGTCTCCTAATTTAACCAAAATAACACATGGGGTTCATTGCATAATGCATGAGAGGATATGAAGATTCCATCTTGTAATTATAAACTAAGTGTCTAACCATAGGACTAACTCTTCATTCCTTTCATAAAAGGAAAAAATATATTTATTGACTAACATCATAAACGAATAATAGAATTCAAAAACTAAATGAATTTATTTATTTATTTTATAGATAGTTAAGATGAAATATAAAATTTAAACTCATAAAATAAATTAAATAGTTTAAATTTTAACATATATAAATGTAAAATATTTACTTTTTTAGTCATTGAAACATATGTGACAACATATTATTTTTTATTAAGGCAAAAATGGGTTTTGAAGGGACTCGAAACCTTTTACAAACATATTTTGAATGGATCTGGAACCCAAAAACCAAGACGATGTCATAAGATAGGAAGAAGGAATCACCAGACAACCTGAGGCAAAAGAGCCCACAAGACGACCTAGTGGAAAACCGAACGACTCCCGCAAACTAAAACTAAAGCAACAAACAAACAGCCAGCAAAAGACCAGAAAACTCCATCCCAATCCCAACCCATCAAGATTTACCTATACTAGAACTCTTATGGGAACGAGAAGTCATATCAAAGGAGGGTGTAGAAGACTTAATCTTCTTACCCTTTACAGTAATCCAACCTTCTTCCACTTCATACGAGTTTGAATTCTAGTAAATTAATAACAAATTAATTTACTAAGTGAAATAGCATAATATGCTTAATGGGTAGAGGTACAAACCTGTGTCACACTTTTATAAAGGAAAAGGTCCACAACATGCAAACTATTCAACTTTAACGACATAAAAGTGGCATTTGCGCTTAGAATTTGAGGATGGTATAAACTGATGAAATGTGTAAAAACGGATCAAATTTATGCGTATAAATTTAAAAAAAAAATTGAACAAGAATTGACATAGTTTTTTAATTTTTGAAGTCCATTTTTTAATTGGTAAAAATATGGGGTCTAGTACCCACCAAACAAGTATATGCAAATAATCTATTTTTCCTCTGATTTCAAAATATGTTATAGATAAAATGTATAACTAGTGCAGAAAAGAAGAAAGATTGGTTTTCAATTTATATTTTCTCCATTATAACTGCTCAAAGTTGAACTTATATGAAATCAACAGTTTTTGTCTCCCACCAAATTTCCCCTATCAAATCTACACCATTCAGAAAAAAAAAATTACATATTCTTGAAGAGGACTCTCTCCTCTAGTGTTAAATATAAATTTTAAATTTTTTTGATATGATTTACTATTTATTTATTTATTTATTTGAAGCAACATCTTCTCAAATGTTAAAATACCCACTTGTTGTATTTTGAAATTATAATATATTAGATCTAATCAAAATACTATAACATTTTTTATATTTTTAAAAATATCATTAAAAAGAGTAGGGGTTATTGAAACATCGCTTTTGTGAAATAGTTTTATTTCTTTGGTAATTGGACCGAAATTGGTATAAACCATGCATTTAATAGATATTTCCAATTGGAAGTGTAACCATTTATCTAAATTAGCTAGAATGAATCTAGCTAGACCATATGTTTGACGAAAATTAATTTTTAATTAGAAACACTCAAATTTAACTGTGCTGGTAAGTGGTCTGAAACATGACACAACTTTGTGATTTTACCCTAATCTTCAAACAAGGATTAATGCATGTTCTTTTTTATTCAATTATGTAAGAATTATTTTGCATGTTCTTTTTTAATTCAACTATGAAGAATTATTTTTCATCAATCGGTTTGATTATACTCCTTTATTCATCATAGGATGATGAAGAACTATAAAAGGAAAATTGTGGATCATAGAGTGTGATCAAATCAATGTAAAATAATTGTTACACAATTTATTTATTTTTAAAATACACTAATCATTATAGATTGTGAAAATTTAATGTGAATGTTGATTGAGAGAAAACATGTAACACTCTAAAAAAATTTACAAGAAATAACTAATTTATATTTTTAAATACCTTATACTACAAATAACTAATGAGTTATTAATGACTTAAATTGATTTAAACCAAATTAAAAAAATATAAATATTTCATAGAATTGTGATAATTAAATAATTATTTAAAACACACAAATTATAGACATTAGATAATATTTAACTATTATATTTTATTAGAAATATTATTTTTTAATAATATCATAGATAAAAATATTTTGAAACCAAAGATACTATGTGGTAGCATTAACATCACATCAACCTCAATTGAAATGGCATGTTGCTTATTTCTCTATTAAAAAAATAAAAGCAAAACTAAAGTTTGAATAATTTGCATGGACCCTTGTTTCAACACAACCATTCCAAAGCTTGTAATCATCCTTATAAGAGCTCATGTTATTCCAACAATATTGTTATTTTACCAATCGTGGAAGGAGGCCTAGTATTCTTATTGATGGCCCTTCATCTTTAAAAATAAAATTGTCTTACAATAATTCAAACCTGTAGAAAAATTCAAGTATCACATAAATAATTAAATTTATTACTTAAATTTGTTTTTATATATAATTTGCAACAAGATTTGTTTGACCTATAATCTTTAAGAGGATGCAAGATTTTCTCTATAAATGTCACTTCTACAAAAGTAAAATTGTTTAGCAATGTGCCATAATAATAGTCACCTTCAAGTATTATTTAACATTAATTATCTAAATTTGTTTGAATATAATATGCAATGATGATTCATTTGTATCTATTAGGTAGTAAGCCTTTTTCAAATCTACAATGTTGTGAAAGTTTTGTAAATAGCTTTATTTTATGGGGATATTTTAAGAAAGGGACTTTTGCCCTTCTTAGAAGCAAGCACAGGTTTCCCTTGAGTGGATGTGATGGACCCTCAAAAATAATAATGCCTTAAAATTAATTATTTGAACTAATTTAGATATATGTAATGCATAATTTATATTAGTTCATATGTAAGTAAATTTTGGGAGAAAATGTAAGGTTGAAAAGCACATACTTTCATTTTGTATTTTTCTCCTCCCCTTTGAACTCACATTAGTTGGCTTGTTTGTTTTTTTGGTCAGTAATATTGACTATTTTTATTAATATTTAAAGAGATTACATATTTGCTTTCATCAGCTATCGGTAACTATCCCCATTACAATAAGATATTCCAAAAGCCCATCCCATCAAAACATTACAAAAAGTTCTACATTTGCCATATTAAACCATCAAAATCTGTGTTTTCAAAACCACCATCGAAGCCCGTGATCTTTCTTGCATCGTTTTCACTGCATCCGTTGGCATGGGATCTGCATCGTCGGTTCAAAACATGAGTTTGCCAACCTTTCAAAACTCGCTTTCTTCCGGAAGTCTGTTTTGTCCTTTCAAAAAGACATTTGTCGCTCCTTACAGCTTGATCATCCTTCATTGTCGTAACCCTAGATTCAAAAGCTTCGGGCTTTTCATCAAAAAAACCTCGCCCAAAAATGATCGCCACCTAATCGAGGATTTAAAGGTTGTCCCGCTGCTCCAACACCCGCCCTTTACCCTGTTGAGACCTATTTTTCTTTGGGAACTGAGTGGGCACCAGTGGTCGTTGATTGCGTGAGTTGTAGTTGCTAATCTCCATTTTCAGCTTATCCCAAGCTGTTCGTCTGTCCTGCAGATACTTCTCTTTGTCTACACCCTCTGGCCAGAGTAGAAAAGGTCAAATGCCCTTTGAAACCCCTTCTTCCTCGTCTTCAAAACATTCACTAAAATCAAAGGCCCATCCCGGATGTGCCCATTCAAGCAATGTGTCAATGTTTGGGATAAGGTCTGTATAAAACAGCGACATCGTTACCTTTCTTACCACATCTTCATGTTCCCCTAATTCCAATCCCTACGCCATAAGCATTGCAACAATGTCCACCTGCAGCTTCCAACGGTCTGCATTCTCATGGAAAAACGGCCCTAAAGTTTCTTGAAAGGCCTCAACAATTTCCTTCGTCGGGCATTTTATCATGAGTTTTACCCTATGATCATCCACAGGGCCTAAAATTGCTTTTTTTTGCCGCTTTGTTGGAAAGGTGAAGCGTGGCTCCATCCTAGTGTTTCCTTCCCTTTCTTCACAAAGAAAAATCCGTCAGGTTCTCGCTATGCAGAAATTATGCTCGACCGCGGTGCTTTAAATAGAGAGTTGCTGCGCAATTAAAGAGGGAATATCCTTTCGCACACTTGCTATTGCAATGGTGGCATCAGTTAATATTCTCTACCATCAACCCAAACTCAGTTTTATGACAATCATTATCTTACCTTTGGATGACGCCATTCGTCTGTGTGGAGCAATTGGCTTTTTGAGCGGCTGCGCTGATTAACACTTTCTAAAATTTCAAAGACAACCTTTGGAATTTTCATCCTTTTCATATAATATTAATGATTTAAAGGGGGAGTTAGTTCAAACCATATTTTATCTATCTCCGTCATATTTATTGCCCATTTAGAGAGCTCATCCGCTTCTGAATTTCCTTCTCTCCTAATATGAGTGATTTTGAAATCTTCAAAATTTTCAAGTCTTTCTATTATTGAGTCTGTGAATTTTTCCAAATGCCATGCATTTATGGAAAGTTTGGAGATGGCTTGCACAACCAGTAAAGAGTCCCCTTCTAGGTGTAGTTTCTTGACCCCTAACTGTTGTGTCATGTGGACAGCCAGTAATGAAGCTTGACACTCTGCCATATTGTTCGTTCCATCTTTACATCATTTAGCTGCCTTCCCCAAGGTCGCACCATCAACATTCCTAAAAATCACACCAATGCCACTCAAACCTGGATTATTTTTGGCCGCCCCATCAAAGTTTGCTTTTACCCATCCTTCGTCCAGGGGCTTCCACTTTATGTTCTCCCCCCCTGTTTTCTTTTTTGTTTTTATCACTAATGTTCCAGCCGGAGAGTTAAATCTTATTCCCGACCAATTCCTTTGAATAATTTTGTCATCCTGTGTAAAGGGGATCTTCAAAAACTACCTTCTCGTTGCAGAAGTGCTTACAACCTCCTCTATAGCATGTTGAAGTCTGTTTAGAAACCTCTGTTGTGGTTCCTTTTCACCTCTAAAAACCCTATGATTTCTTTCTTTCCATAGATCCCATACAACCAATGATGGGATTATCTTCCATATGTTAGAGAGAGTTGTTTTGCTTTTCGTCCTGGGCCAACCTGCAAAAACCTCAGAAATATTGTTAGCACGCGGTCCAGGCCATCTTAGCTTGTTTTGAAGAAAATTCCAGCAATTGGATGCATATTCACATTGTAGCAACAAGTGATCTACAGATTCTTCATTTTTTTCACAAAGCTCACATCTAGTTGGTCCATTTAGACCCATTTTTTTCCTTCTTTCACCAGTCAAGATGCGCCCCTTGCATACCAACCACGCAAAAACACCCACTTTTGGTAGGATATCCTTGCTCCAACACAGATCTTTGGATGGGAAAGGTTGTTCTATCATATTTTCCAGCAATTTGTAGCCTATTTTAACTGAATAATCCCCTAAGAGAGTTCCACACCATCTTATTCTATCATTTTCCGATGTTATCGCTATCTCCCTTGCTCTTAAGTTTTCTCTCATTTTGTCCTTTTCTAGGGCTGGTATGTTCTCCATTTCCAGGCTCTTCCAGCCCCACTTTCCCCCTTCATTTGTGATTTTATACTCCACATAATCCCTAAGTCTTCTGCCCCATTGTGTTTGAAGGTGGTTCTTTAAAAAGTTGATCTTGCTCCTCTTGTAAAGCCTTATGTCCCTCCCAGGAATCTTCCCAAAAAAGGGTTGTATTCCCATCTTTAACTTGCCATGTGATGTGTTCCGTGATGATTGGTCTGCATGCCATCATAAAGTTCCATATTGTAGAACCCCGAGGGGGGTTCCTTATTGTCAAAATCCTTGAACTCTTTGCCGAGTCTAGATACTTCGCTTGAAGGGCTCTCGCCCAGAAGAAGTTATTGTTCCTATACATGCTCCATACAAGCTTTGCCCCAAGAGCTTTGTTCATAATTTTCCAATTACGAATACCTACCCCACCATGATCCTTTGGCTTGCAAATCTTCTCCCAAGCCACCAGAGGAATTTTATCTTCTTCCTTGGCTCCACACCAGAAAAACCTTCGCAGCTTTGCGCTCAATATCTTCACAACTTTTTTCGGGATGTCCATGCGCATCATTGAGTAAACTGGCATTGCTGAAATTACTGTCTGAAGCATTAAAATTTTTCCAGCGGAGGACAACCACCTGCCCTTCCATCCTTCCATCTTTTTAAGACACTTCTCCGATAGTTCCCTCCATAAGTCTGCCTTATCTCTACCACTGAAAAGAGGAATGCTTAAATATCTTCCTGGGAGGAGGCTGGCCCTCATACCTAGTATGTTGCTAATCCTAGTTTGTAGCTGCCTTGGGGTGTTGAAGAAAAAATTTTGGATTTCCGCCAGTTTATTAGTTGCCCGGAGGCTTTCCCATACAAGTCCAAGGTTTCCTTCATAACTCTTGCTTCATGTTCTGTAGTTGTCCCCCCTAGGAAGGTATCATCTACAAATTGAATGTGCGAGAGGGCTTCTACTCCATCAGCAATTTGAATACCTTTCCACGTTCCATTTTATTTTTTCTCCTTTATTAGCCTTCCAAGAGCTTCAGCTAAAATAATAAAGAGAAAAGGGGAAAGGGGGTCCCCCTGTCTTATGCCTTTATCTTGTGCAAAAAAACCTTGAGGGCTTCCATTGATCAAAACAGAGAATCTAGGTGTCTCAATACAAATCTTCACCCATCTTATCCAATCTTGTCCAAAGCCAAATCTGTTCATTACTTCTAATAAGAAGTTTCTATCCACCTCATCATAAGCTTTTTTAATATCTAGCTTCACCATCATGCTCTGACTTTTTGAAGATCTAACAGAGTGAATTTCCTCATGTGCAATCACCACCCCTTCAAAAATAGATCTTCTCGGGGAAAAACCACTTTCCTCCTCCGAGATAACTGAATTTAGGACTGTCTTAAGTTTGTTTGCTATGACTTTGGCAATTACTTTGTAAATTGTGTTGCAAAGGGCAATTGGTCTAAAGTCTTCAAAGTTCCCCTGTGGTTCCCGCTTCGTAATCAGAGCTAGAAAGGTAGTATTTAGGTCCTTTAAGATGAAGCCTCCCTCTCGTGATTCTTCTACAACTTTCCAGATATCCTTTCCAAAGATATGCCACAATTTTTGAAAAAGCATTGTAGGAAATCCATCAGGTCCTGGAGCTTTGTCTCCACCCATTCCCATCAAAGCCTTCTTCACTTCCTCTATGGAGACCGGGGCTACTAAATGTATGTTTTGGTCTTCAAAAACTAAAGTTGGGATGACCTCTAACAACCTTTCATACAAATGATTATCTCTACTATTTGGTTGTTTCTTCTTTGAAAAGAAAGCCACAACCTCTTCATTAATCAGGTCCTTCTCCCTAATCTCCACACCATGCTCATTTTGGATACTGAAAATCTTATTATAAGCTCTATGCTGTTTTAGTGAGTTGTGAAAAAAATTTGTGTTAAGGTCACCCTCGTTCAGCCATGTCTCCCGTGACTTTTGTTTCCAGAAGATTTCTTCCTTCTTTAATAAATCACCTAAATCCTGTTGTAGTCTTTTTTCCTCTTTAAAGTCAACATCCTCCATTCCATTTTCAATCACTTTAAGGCTTAAAGTTGTGAGTTTTTCTTCCACATTATATTTTTCAGTAAAGATATTTTTGAAATGTGTTCGATTCCATATTTTTAACTGGTTCTTGAGGAATTGCAATCTTTTGAAAAAAATAAAAGCTTTATTACCTGGTCTGCTTGGAGCTTGTGACCACCATTCTTCAATAAGGTTGCTAAAACCTTTCGAAGTGAACCACATTGCTTCAAATTTGAATGGACACCGATCAGGGGTATCTTCATGCTGAATTCGTAGGCTGATGGGAAAGTGATCTGACCCTTGAAAGGGCAGGATTTATGTATCACATGACCAATTTGTGTCCGCCCAATTACCTCCTATAAAGAATCTGTCTAGCTTTTCAGTTATGTTCAGGAATCCTTCCCATCTATTTGTCCAAGTAAACTCCCCCTTTTTGAAGGGTATTTCCAACAAACCACAGTCTGTTACAAAGGTACTGAAATCCCTTTGGTTTTCACTGCTCCACCCTTTCCCACCTTTCTTATCTGCGGGTGTTAGGATAGCATTGAAATCTCCTCCAAGTGCTACCACTTCATTGTCCAGATTCTCCATAAGTGTTGTAAGTGTTTCCCATACTTGTTTCTTTTGTGCTCTGTTATTTGGGCCATAGATATTGAGAAAGGAAATATTGCAGTGGAGACATTTTATGTGAACTCGCACCCATTGCCAATGCTAGTCCTGTTATAGTACTGTTACATCCACTGATCCTTCCTTCCAGAGAATCCCCAATCCTCCAGATGCGCCTTGTGCCCCAACTAGAGCACATTTCCATGTCCCGAACTTCCTTTTAAAAAGCTCACAATCCTCCTCTTTGATTTTGGTTTCTTGTAATAGAACTAAATCTGGTTTCGTTTGATCAAGACATTGCTTTATCGAACGAATCTTGTCAGGGGCATTGCAGCCCCTGACATTCCATGATAGGGTTTTCATGGCTCCCGAGAAATGGCATTATAGCCATTTCCCGATCTCAATTTGGACTGGTTAGCAGCATCCCCTGCAATTTTCAACTTTTCTCTGGTAGATTTAGCACCTATTTTCCCTTTAGGGCCAGTATTTGGTTTTTTTCGGGTAGATGTCATTTGTTTAATAGATCTCTTGTCTAAAATTCCGGTGGATTCAAAGAGGCCTAAGTTTTTTATATCATTTTCCCCCAAGCCTTCTTCAGATTCTAAGTCTCATTCTACGAAAGTTTCCTCATTGGATTTTTCCTCTTCCATAGACAGACTCAGATTACTTATAGGGGAAATTTCCATGTCCATGGCCAATCTTTGTTTAGTCTCTGTGTTGATGCTATGTTTTGGAGCATCTTGGTGTTGACCATCATTCCTTTATGCATCATTGGCCATTTTTTTCCCCATCCAAGTATTCTGATTCTCGCCGGTGTCTTGGATGATCACAACACTATCATCATTCTTTCCTGTAGCATTGTCTGCCAATCTATCTAGATTTTCATTCTGAAAGTATGACGCTCTAATTTTCGAGGAGGGTGGTCTTTGTTCCTTTTCCATATTCCCCATTAATTGTGAGATAGGTGTGCTCTTGACTACTTGGGTCAAAAAGCATGTTAAGGATGTGTTTTCAATTCCTTTATCCTCTGTCCATGTTTCCTCTAGCACATGTCTGACTTCTTTTCTCCACAGGGGTGAGTCATTTACTACTCATGTAATAAATTGGTCAGCTATTTCTTGCTTTGTCTTTCCTAGGGGGTTCAGGCTCCTGCTACACCTTTTTGTTGGCTTCGATCTCCTCTTTCCATAAGGCAATGTTTTTCTACCATACACCTTTTTCCGTACTGAGGGTTATTTTATCTGGGATTGGTGAGTGTTCATGTATGTTAATCAGAATCCGGGGATGAATCGAGGCATCCATTTCATTTATTACTTCCTCCATTCTGATATAGGTTCCTATAGCATTTCCTATTCTTCTAAGTGTGTCCTCACCCCAATACTCCACTGGGAGGTTGTGCAGACTCACCCATGCTGGGTATTCATTCAATTTTTCACTTTGTGGGTTAAAGTTTGCTTCCCAATTTTTTAGATAAATGCCTATTCCTTCGACCATATAAGGACCATTGTTCAGGATCCACTCCTTATCCTCTTTCGTAACACATATTCCTAAATAGAAGCCGTTAGAGAGGGTTTTGAGCCTACAATCTTTCCCCCATATTTCTCTGCTCCATGCTTTGATTTTTGTTACAGACGGCCACTGACCTAACCATTTAAAGAAAAAGGCCTTCTCTTTCAACGACACACTTGCTTCTTTCCATTGTGCATTTGAAATTTTTAGGGTTCAGACTATCTCATACCTGATGTTTTCCATAGCTAGCGTGTTTTGATCTTTGGCGGTCCTTGCATCGCTCTTAGTAAGTGGGTCTCGCGGTCTGAAAAACTTGTGCGCGATTTGTCGAAAGTCGAAGTTCTTCCCAAGCCGGTGGTAAGCCTGCTTCTCCAGACCCCCGTGCTCCTTATTCTCCCATCGCCTACCATTCCAAACCTGTTTTGGTCGCCATTGGAGGTTAGGGTTTCCCTTCCATGGATTTGGGGTTTGAACATTTGGTTGAAAACGTGCCTGTGAACGCCGATTATGCGGCCACACCTTGCCATATTGGTTTTGATAGGCCAAGCCTCCATGTTTCTTGAAAACCTCACGACCAGACAAGCCATGAGACTCTGCTCGCCATGTTGCAGGTGACTGTTGTCGTCATCGGTCCTGCCATTCCCCGCGCGCCATAACAAGTAATCTGGTGTTATGCAGGGTTGTTGTTCAAGTCCTTTGCAACTACATTACATTACCGCTTTATGTCCTTGTCACACAGGTGATTCACAACCTGCTTTCCTTGGACAAATTGGCTTCTAAATTATAGTAGATTTTCAGACCACTTGCAACTTTTGGAGATGGAAATATTTATGCATTTTGCTTTTCCTCTTCTCACAACACGGATAATTTCTATGCATTCCTAATAATGATATATTGTGCATTTGTATTTCCATTAGTTGGCTTGTTTTAAATGTAATTGTTTGTATGCAATTAGAATATTTCTATATAAAATTCAGCAATTAACATAAGCCTTGATTGAATTTGATTTGTACTTTTCAAGGAGTTATCCGCAACTATGATTTTGACCCGGCCCTCAACCTTCTCCCCATGCTAACCCCTTTCCAACTACCTTTTATTTACCAAACCTAATTCATTTTTTGGAGCATGCAAAGAGAGTTATGTGACTCATCTTAGAAGCTTAAATTATGCATTGCATCATGGCAAAAGACAAGGAAAAATAGAATTTTGAGAAATCAACTTATAGGTTCATTTATACATGAATTAGATCCGCAAATACAAAATTGACCTACAATGAGAAATATAATATTTTCTATCAAATTATAGAGTTAAATACCTTAATCTATTTTATTAATTACTAAATGTATATAAATATATTTTAATTATCATTTTTTATTAAGATCATCTTTTTTAAAGATCCAAACTTTCAAAAAAAAAAAAATACCAACAACTAAATTTTTTATATTAAATTATAAAGTTAAACACTTTAATCCATTTACATTTTAACTATTTTTTTATTTTATTTTATTTAAAAAGCTTTTGAAATCATCCGAACTCTTTTATAGGAAAACTGCCAAGAGACTAAACTAGAGAAACAATTTCTATGAATTACTGAAGTAAAAAAACAGACTTTTGAAAGAATCAAAGGCTTTAAAATAGAAAAAATGGCAACAGACAAAACTAGAGAAACAAATTGTATGAGCTATTAAACAACAAAGATGGACAAACATAAACCAGGGAGAGACAGCAAATATACAGCACAGAAAGCACCAGCTAATAAAGATCAAACAGTCTTGTAGTTGAAGCCTAGATGTATGCAGTTTCAACACCTAGACGTATAAAATGTTTATTCTGAATTAATTGACACTTTATAAGCTGTTCTAAAAATGGGGCAACCAAGCGTGCCTGACAGCCCATGATGACAATGGTATCCATGATCCGATCAACCCCAAAAAGAGGAAGCCAATTTAATGATTCCAAAACAGATAAGACGCAGGCAGCAAAACGGGCTGAAGATAATAACACGATACAAAACACACGGAAATGGCGATCAAAATCGTTATCTATAAAACATACTGACAGTTATGCAGAAACCCAACAATTGGGAGGAGGCCCCATTAGGTAAAAATGGGAAGAACATGGCGTACACAAACGATGATGCTGATGTCAGCCCTACTTTGCTTCATACCCACAATGGTGTTCTCCTCTACTGAGGATAATGGAGATCAAGTCATGGGTTTTAGGGTTAACATGAGGCACATAGATTCTCACCAGATCTCCTTGCTCAAACGCTCCCACTCTGCTGTGGAGAGAAGCAAGAGGCGAGCTGAAATCATATCAGAAGCACTCGGCTGTAAGCACAAGGAGAAAGGTGTTCATCTCAGAATATTTAGTTGCATTGTTTTATACTTTTTAGTTTTTTTAATTTTAATATTAATTTTTTAAGATTTAGTTTTTTTCTTTAAAATTAATAATGCAAGATTTGTAAGATAAAGCTAGATATATTTAAAACTTCGATATAATGAAGTAGTTGTAATTGATTCATTATCAATTAGTTTGATCCTTGATTATTTGATCAAAAAACTCTTATAATCTCTTGAATCAATAGAATGATTTCTTTGTTTTACAAATTTGTAGTATTTTCATTTGGTATTAGAGCAGGTTTGAGAAAGTTCTATGGACTCGAGAATTTTCAGAAGCAAGAGATCATGGGAGGTTGAAGAACGAAAATCTTCCGAGTTTGTATAAAGGAAGCTGCCCATGTTGAACAGGCAAAGTATTTTTAAATCCAACATGTTGTCAATGTAGATGCTACCTCAAAAGAGGTGAAGTCGATCCTCAAGCGAGGAGATTGAAGATTCCAAAACGAATAGGTCAAATAGTTTGTTTAAAGCCATTGTGAAAAGAAGTGCAATGAAGGTTGTGTGGGTGATATAGTGAAATTGTCCATGAAAATAAACAAAGAGGAAGATCTGACATAATTTGCCAAGTTTAAATCAACCTGAAAAAGGCAAAGCCCTTTATAAGATTGTAGAAGAAGACAAAGAAAAGGTATCACAAATAAAAAATATTGATTTGTCTAAAGAAGACCATGGATCTTGTAACAACCACAAAATTTAGTCAAAGCTACCAACATGAAGTTGTGTGAGGAAGTTATATCCCAGTCAGAAAAATTCATAGTATTTTGTTGAAAGAATTAAAACCCTCTATAGAATGGGAGAAAGCATGGACACCTTAATAGCCAGGTAAAACATAGTTGGAAAGAAGACCACCACACCATGGTAGGAGAGAAGCTTCTAAAAAGAAAAGAAAACCAGCTTAACTTTTATTGAGAAGCTATGACAATCAAATATTTTTATTTTTGTGTTAAAGCCATGAGTGGTTGAAATAAGGGAGGGATTGATAGAATATTTAGTAATTCTTCCAATTTGCATTGTTTTATGCTTTAGTCTTTTAATTTTAATATTAATTTTGTAAGATTTAACTTTTTACTTCAAAACTAATAATGTGTGATAAAACTAGATGTATCCAAGACTTTGAGGACGTTGTAATTGATTCATCATCAATTAGTTTGATCCTTGATCATTTGATCAAGAAGCTCTTGTAATCTCTTGAATCAATAGAATAATTTCTTTGTTTTACAAATTTATATTCCTTGCAATTAAACGGCTCTTATAATCTCTTGAATCAATAGAATAATTTCTTTGTATATTTCTTTCAGTTAAACGGGTGCAAAATTCATTTCTTAAATCAATAGAATAATTTCTTTGTATATTTCTTTCAGTTAAACGGGCGCGGACAAATGAATTCCAAGCACCAGTTCATGTGGGCAATGGAGAATTTGTGATAGAAATCGGATACGGAACCCCAGCAATAATGTCCGAGGGGGTGATGGACAGTGGATCAGACATAATATGGACGCAATGCTACCCATGCAGGAAATGCTACAACCAATCAGTCCCAACATTCGACCCCAAGAAATCCTCAACATTCTCCAAGCTGGGATGCAAAGATTTCTTCTGCACAGAGGCATTGGGACCAAACCAACCAGGCTGCAATACCAAGTCAGGAAACTGCGAGTACGCCAATTCATACTCCGACGGCACTTCAACCAGAGGCTTCCTCGTGCACGACACCCTGACCTTAAAAAACGGCGCAAGGATTCCCCATGCAGGATTCGGATGCGGGATTGAAAACAACGTGGCGCCGACATTTGGAGGAAAGGTGACGGGCATTGTGGGAATGGCGAGAGGCCCATTGTCGCTGGCTTCACAGGTGGGTGCCCAACTGGGTGTGAAGAGATTTTCTTACTGTTTGTTGTCATTTGACAAGTACTTCGGAGGGGCACCCAAAACCAGTCCTTTGCTCTTCGGCCGAGGTGCTGATCTGAGCAGAGAGAGCACTGTTCACACCATGAGATTCGTCAAGAACGAACTTTTGCCCATCTTCTATTACATCCCCATTACTGGAATAGCCGTTGGAGGGAGTGCTTTGAAGATTCCTGCTAGGAGTTTTGATGTGAAGAGGGATGGAAGTGGGGGCATGATTATTGACAGTGGGACTTCTCTTGTTCAGCTTGCCAAGGCTCTTTACAGTCCTCTGGCCCATGCATTTCGGGCTGGGATAAGGCTGAGGCCTGTTGATGGGTCCTCTGTTGGCCTTGATCTCTGCTATGCTGTCAAGGCTGGCTCTGCTCTGCCTTATGTTCCTTCTCTCACTTTTGTTTTTGAGGGGCGCATGCAGTATCAGTTTCCCTTGGAGAATTACTTTAGACAGGCCAGTGATGACCTGTTTTGCCTTGCCATCATCCCTCTGCCACCGGATTCAGCTTCTCCTTCTGTTTTGGGCAACATTGCTCAGCAGAACTTTCATATTCTCTATGATGATGATGCCAACACTCTCTCCTTCCAACCTGCACAGTGTGATTCTCTCTAGAAATTGCCCCTCTTCAATGCTAATGCTATTATTTGGAGTACAGTTAAGTGACTCATTGTTTTTTCAATATTTGTAAGTATCTCTTATTTGTAGTACAGTTATGTGACTCGTCGTTTTTTCAATATTTGTAAGTATCTTTTATTTGTAGTACAGTTATCATTTTTTCAATATTTGTAAGTATCTCTTATTTGTAGTACAGTTAGGTTTTTCAATATTTGTAGTACATGACTCGTTGTTTTTTCAATATTTGTAAGTATCTCTTATTTGTAGTACAGTTAGGTGATTTTTGTATAAAGGAGTACATGGTAGCGATCCCATATTACTATAATTATATGTATGGATTCGGTATTATTTATATGATAGACTTTAAAAGCACCTTTTTGTTTTATTTTATACCTCAATAAACGCTGGATTATTTGCGTATTTATTGGGTTCAAAGGTCAATTTTAGTCAATATTAGACCTCCTTTTCTTTTCTTTCCATTTTGTTTGGCACATAAATAGGGTTAATGTAATCTAGTCTACTAGTGAAAGGTCACTTTTATAACATAAAAAATATGATAAATATTTATTATTTTGTGGTAAAGATCAGTGCAAAATTATTATGGACTCTTTTGATAATAGAATCACATGTTATTTAGATAGAATACACAAATATTGATTGTTATATAAAATGAGATAGCTTTCTTTTTGAAAGTTCAAAATTTACTTAGAACTTAACTTTTATTCTTACTATATGAATACTATGGTACGTCAGAGTTCAATATGTATATGTATGTGTATGTATATGTATACTATGGCACCTCTTGTTAGTAATATAGTTAGGTGCTTCTTCAAGGTATATGGGTAGTTCATTTGTAGAACCCAAAAGCATATTGGTAAGCCTTGTTTGTAGTACAGTTACGTGCTTCCCACAAAGAACGTGGAGTAGTCTCGTACCACTCTTATGATAGACTTTAAAAGAACCCTTCCTTTCTTTTCATTTATACCTCAATAAACACTAGATTATTTGTGTGTTAGTTTAGTTCAAAGATCCATTTTAGTCAATATTCAACCTTTCCTTTTCTTTTCATTTTGTTGAGCACATAAATAGGATTAATGTAGTCTAGTTTAATTGTGAATGGTCAATCTTATAAAATAAAAATACGACGAATATTTGTTATTTTGTGGTAAAGATGGGTGCAAAATTATTATGGACTCTTTTGATCATAGAATCGTGTGATATTTGGATAGAATACACAGGTACTAATTGTTGTAGAAATAAGATAGCTTCCTTTTTGGAGTTCAACATTTACTTGTGCTTAACTTTTTATTCTTACAAGATGAATATTATGGCACGTCAAAGCTCTATGTGTATGTGTATGTGTATGTGTATGTGTTGAACCATTTTGGGTAACTTTACACATGCGTACCTCATCAGGGCTTGTTGTCAGGACCCATCTTTTAAATCTTTGCATTTTTTTTGTTCCTCTCTGAGTTGCACTTGAGGGGGGTGTTGGTGCGAATATATTTTTGTACCAAGTAAAGTTCTTATATACCTAGTTGGTTCGTAGTGGTGACTTATTCGTATGACTTAAGTTTACTTAGGTCCTAGATGTCATTCTATAAGTATTTTTTGTCTAGATGAGATCTTATCATATCTTTTATTTATTTATTTCAAGTTACCTAGGTATTTAGTATTTATTATATTAGTTATCTCATATATCATAAAATTAAGACACATGTCATGATCTTTTCTATTTTTAAGCATCTACCTTGCCTATGTAAGGAAGCTACCTCTGGCATTGTAATACATCATCTTTGTACATGATCATTGTATTGTATCATTGATTTGGTAGAATAGCATATTTTGTTGTTTCTTCTCTTTGGAGGTTATTTGGTGTTGCATGTTAAAGATATTCGATGCTCACTTCAATGTGCTATCAGATTGTGAGTGTCCATGTGCTTCTAATATGGACTAGAAATGGGTGAAGAAGAGAATTTTAAGGGCTAGTAACCTAACCCCTTCCAACTCAATATTTTAAAAGATGTAGTCCAATTATTTCCTCCTGGCTGATCAAAATAAGAAACTTGTCTAGTATTTCAAAAATAGTATGACCCTGCACCTTCTATTACTTCAAGTGAATAAACTGTTGCTTGGCTTAACTGTTACAAGTAATGGTTTCCGTTGCACCAAAATATCGACCTGTCAATGCCTGATACAACCACTAGACTTATAAAAGACACTGGAGGTTGTTGAACCATGTCACAAATCTCACGAGGGACGCTATCCCACTGCCAACAATCCCCCTCCTAGTGTCACTCGTCGTGGCCTGTGTGATTTGAACCTGTGACCAAGCTTTGATACCACTTGTTACAAGTAGTGGTTGTTGTTGCACCAAAAGATCGACCTGTCAATGCCCGATACAACCACTAAACTTATAAAAGACACAAGAGGTTGTTAACCATGTCATGAATCTCACGAGGGACGCTAACCCACTGCCAACATTAACATCTACTTAACTGAGAAAGGAAAAAAATATCTCTCAATAGGCTAGAAGAAGGTCCAATATGATCAATGTTGAAATAATGGAAGGGTGTGTACTAAGAGGGGAGGGGTGAATCGGTACCCTTGAAAAAATTTACACTTTAAGCCTTAGTAATCATTGCTTGCATTACCGACCATTGTTTCTCCACTACCTCATGCATGTAATATCATAACATAAATGTAAGTGCATGTAAACAAACATATAAACATTTATGAAACTCGTATACTCATGACACAAGAATTGATAATGCAAAAAACCCCTGTTAGAAGGTAAAAATTGTTGTGGGGATGAAACCCACAAAGCTTCACTATCTGTAGAATGGAAGGTGTCGGTTAAGGCTACAAGTTGTGATCACTTCTTATGATCTTACCATGTTAGGAGTAACATGTTAGACTTGTTAAGTCTACTCGGTTAAGATATTTCAACAACACAATGTTTGTGTGCACTCGGTTAAGAGATTTACAATAAGACTGTTAAGTCCACATTCTTGAAGGATTTCTTCTATTTGCTACAATTGTTAGAGAGTAGCCAAAAATATTAACGACCTGATAGTTTGCAATCTTGAATTGCTGATTACAGATCCATTAAGTTCACAAAATATATGTATCACCTATTGTGATGGATAAAACCTTTGTTATGCTCGGTAGCCTTGAATCTAGTTCTTCATAACTGAATTCTACTTTATCTGTTCTTCTGCATGAAAACCTCTGTCTGATCCATAGATGTCCTTGTGCGGCTACAATCCTCATGTTCTTGATTGACTATACATCTATATATACAATGTATTGACCTAATTAGTTTTAACGCTTTTCTAGAATAACTCTAAGATCAAAGGTTTACAACTTGACCTTGATCTCCTAGTCTGCATGAATAAAATTAGTTAAACTGATTAAATCCATCAATTATGCTTGTCTTGATCCTCAAGAAACGGTTGTCCAAGTAAGCAAAAAGCTAATTTAAAGACTAAAGTGCTTTAGCTGACGTGTAGCTCAGACTCGCTTTTATCAGTGTTAAAATTATCTCTCGGTTAGACTGGTGCTCGGAAAATTCTCTACTCGGTTGTGTCTTTGTAGACTGGTGCTCGGTTACATCTCTGTATATTGGTGCTTGGTTGAGTCTTTGTTTGGTTATGTCTCCGCTGGGTGTACTAAGCATTTCGACGACCACTGTGTTCGGTGAACACTGCGCTCATTGAATGCTGACCGACCAAAATTGTCTACTTGAATACTAATGACAACATATGATCCTTTAAGGATTATCAATCTCCCCCTTTGGCATTAGTATCAAAAACTGATATGTACAGTATATAAACCAAGTTCTTTACTTATACTTTTTATTTATACAATGACTCCCCCTATGTGCATGCTCTTGGTATGTACATGTTTTCCTTGGTACATTTTCCCCTTTGTGGATACAGTGTATGTACATATACATTTCCCCCCTTTTTTAAGATAATGACAAAGATGTATACCTTACAGCTTGTCAAAAATGTGTGAATGGGATTGCTTGATGTCTGCCATCATTTTGTCCCATTTTTCTTTGAGGTGCTCGAGGGTCAAATGCTCCAGTGTTATTTGAGCATGCATGTCATAGATGCTTTTAGCTACTGACATCTCCGGGGTGGCAATTAGAATATTTTTTGTTGTCACATGTGTCATCAGCAATGTGAGATTCAGTAGTAACAAACTTTGCAGCTCGGTTACATCATCTTTGATTTTGCTTTCTTCCTTTTGTATCTCAAGTCTTAACCATTTGGATTTAACTAGCTTTTCATAATGCAACTTGAATGCATTTGGATCGATTGAAAGACTTTGTGCACTAGCTTGTAGATCTTCATTCAACTTAGCTATTTGTGCATCATGCTCTTTGGTGAAGTTTTCAATATTGCATAGCTTTTGAACTAGGGTAACTAACTCTGAAATAACATGTTCTAATTGAGTTACCAGTTCAAAAAGTTTCACCTTGTTTACTTCCACTTCTTGGCTAATTTTCTATGTTAGATTGTAGTGATACTTCTCCTCAGCTCTTTCTTCAATAACCTTCTCGGCATCTACATTCTGTTGTGTGATTGCCTCGATGAGAACTATCAGTTGATCAATGATGGGTGCATCTTGATCAATCTGTGTGTCAGGAACTACCTGTAGTAATATTTCCTTTGTTGTTTCCAGGACTTGTGTATTCTTGTGTTCCAGTTTGAGCTTGTCCTGTTGTGTCTTCCATTTACATAGCTCCCCATACCTTGTTAGTGACTCGTAATCAAGTGTTCTCAGATCACAGTCGGGTATTTCTATGATTTCAAGTGTAACAGGGGCTTTATTCTTCTTGTTTTTCTTCTTCAGAATGTTGCTAATTGTAGGGGAGTGGGGTATGATAGCAAGAGCTTTATGTTGCTTTGTTTCTGTCATTGATTTCTTGGGAGGTGTGGTGCCTTTTCTCGGTGACTCAGTCAATACCTGTTGGTCGCTTGTAGATGTCTCTACATCAACCTTTTCTTGACTTGCAGCCTTTTCTTCTTTTCCATTGTCCTCGATGGGGGCATCACTCAGTTTCTCCTCTCCACTTTTATCTATCTTGTCGCCTTTTTCATCACATTTTTCCTTCGGTGTGTCTGATTCAGGCTCATGTGTTTTCTCCTTGGTTTTAGTGATTATACTGATAGCTTGTATCAATAAATGCATGTTACTTGGTACATTTTCCTGTGCAACATTTGTAGTGTCTTATTTTGTTGTTTGCTCAATGGAAATACTTACATATTCATCAACCTTGACATTATCATCAAAATCACCTTGAGTTATATCTTTTATAGTGATATATGGTGTTTCTCCTAATAATTACAATATCTAAGGAATATCATCCATGGCCTTACTTGCCTCTGTTGTCAAATCAATGTAATTGACATCCTCGGTGTTAATGATGAAAATATGCTCGAGGCTCGGTGTGGCCTCCATCTCCTCATTATGAGTTGTCTCGGTGATAGCCAGTATCTACTCGGGTGGATTAAAGATCTGCTCAGGTGGATTAAAGATTTGATTCCAAATATTATTGCTATCAGTGTCAATATCTTCAAGCTTGTTTTCCAATACCCTGTATGCTCTAGTCTTTGCCAAAAATTTCTTTGCATGCTCCTGCATTGTTGATGTTAGATTTGATAAACGCAAATCCTCCCAAGACCACCTGCATGCAAGACTGTCACAGAGAAGCAAGAAACAGACAAGAAGAGAAGAAGCTATGGCGGCCAAAAGGCCAGAGACTGGAAATCCATGTTGAGAGAAAAAGCTTCTATATTCAACAAATGAATTACAAATTACAATCTCTGTAATGAAATACAAAGCGGTGATTCCTTATAAAAGGATACCGAAGCCCTAAAAGGGAAACCCTAAAGAAATAGAAAGTTGCCTAAGTATAACTTAAGCAAAGATTAGATAGACTAATAATTAAATGAATTAATTATTAGCTATACTAGACTACTCTAACACCCCCCCTTAAGTGTAACTTAGGGAGAAGCAAAACAGCTAAACTACTGCAGAAAGCAGGAAAGATGGGTCC
>MU226400.1:865558-897493 GCA_018584345.1 Thuja plicata | reverse complement strand
GTAATGTAAAACGCATAAAACCTTTAAAAATAAGGTTTTTATTTTATTTTTTCTCAGTTTCCGTGCCCGTACGGCACTGGAAACCAAAAAAATTTTGCCTCGGGGTCAAGTTGTCCAAAATGGACAAACTTTATATGGATTCTGGGGTTTTTGGGCCTTCCGGACACAACCGTCAGGTTGGTTTTGGTCCAAAGTGCCTCAAAAAACAAAGACCCCCCAGATCCAATAAAAGACACCGAAAAAGCTTCTGAAACCCTCTGTGCTTCAATAAAACAGGAACAGCGAGCAGCAGGAGAGCTCTGATACCATGTTAGATTTGATAAATGCAAATCCTCCCAAGACCACCTGCATGCAAGACTGTCACAGAGAAGCAAGAAACAGACAAGAAGAGAAGAAGCTATGGCGGCCAAAAGGCCAGAGACTGGAAATCCATGTTGAGAGAAAAAGCTTCTATATTCAACAAATGAATTACAAATTACAATCTCTGTAATGAAATACAAAGCGGTGATTCCTTATAAAAGGATATCGAAGCCCTAAAAGGGAAACCCTAAAGAAATAGAAAGTTGCCTAAGTATAACTTAAGCAAAGAGTAGATAGACTAATAATTAAATGAATTAATTATTAGCTATACTAGAATACTCTAACAGTTGATTCAATTTCTTCAACTGTTGAGTCAGGCATGTAATTTACTAAGATTATTTCTCTTCTTTTTTTTTTCTCCATATGCAATGCATATGTCCACCTTGTTGATATCTTATCATTTAGCTCTTATGGAATATGACTTCCAAATTGTAGAGGTACATATTTGTATGCTACCATCATTTTAATGATTGCTTCCTCTAATTTATTATGATCCTCGGTAGATAGATTTACCCACTGTCTAATCTTATTACTTGATATACTTCCTATTTTGATGATTGACTCTGCAATTTCATCAACTGTCTTCGGTATTTTGGCATTTTCTGCTCTCTTTCTGCTTCAGCAATGTCATCCTTGTCCTCTCTTCCTCTTACATATCTTTTGCGTTGTCTCAGTGTTGATTACCTGGTTGAAGCTTTTCTTTTCATATAATTTTTTATTGTACCTTTCTTCAAAGGTGGTGAGACTACCTTAGCTATTTTGCTCCTGGTCCTAGATGCGGCTGTTATACTGGAGTAACCTTTGATTTCTTGTCCTTTGGTGGCTCAGCATCTGATTCGGTAGACTCGGAGTCACTCATCTCTTTACCTTCACTGACAAGTGACTGTCCCTCGATGATATCCTATGTTTGTTCTCACTCTTCGTCAGTTACCGAGAGTTTCTTCTTGAGTGTCTTTACCATTTGTATTTGCTTCTTCCCTATCTTCTTGACTGCTAAGCCAATCTTTATCCTTGACTTGGCTTCTTCATATATGCAAAATCTACTTATATATTTTTCAACTGGTTCATTTAATAGGGCTTCAATGGCTTTTGTAGCCTGATCAATGTCAATTTCATATTCAAGTGGTGGTAACCATGTTGTTCTAGGGTTGACAGCTTTGATGAGTGTAGTGTCGGTGTCCACTACAAAACATATCTCATCCTTATATTTTTCCACTAGTTGAGCAGGGATTCTCATCCTCTTCTCCATCCTAGTCTTGAATGTGGCAAAGTAGCCATCCATTAAAGGTATGAAATTGTCTCCTAGTGACTTAATATAATCAGTAATCTGTGTTGTTATTGGTTGGTTTGTGTCCCAAGTGACATTACCGACTGATGGAAAGAAGTTCTGGAAGTAAAAGAATGTGCATACTAATCGAGAACTGAACTTACATGTGTTAGATCTGGCTGATCTAATTGCTCTCATGTTTTCTTCCAGTTGCTTCAGCAGCAGCTCTGCTAGGTCTAGTTGCACTCCTTTCTTCACAATTTTGTATGCTGTGTCAACAGCTCCACAAGAAATGTTGTTCATTCTGCTTTCCTGAAATATATTGTATCCGACCACATATGCACCAAACTTCAATTCAAGGTCGGTGATTGAGTTCACTTTCAGACCTTTGTCATCCCATTCGGCTCCAGTTCACTTTTCAATCTCAAGGCGACTTGGGTGCCTTAGGGCTTTTGTCTTGTCGGTGATTGGGTATCCGGTGATTGCATGAACCGCATCCATTGGGATTTCCTTAGGTTCATCCAACTACATTTTACTGTCATGCACTCGGCTGAGCACAATGTGAATCCATTTGGTTTTGAATTCCTTTGAGAATAGTAGGGAATTGATTAACCCTTTCACTTCGATGTGTTTGTACTCATCTTTCAGGTTTCCATCAGTGCATAGATTCTTATAAGCTTCTTCAAGCTCTATGTCTCCGATCTCTGCAACATTGCAGTGAATGTATGCTCGGATGTCTTCGACCAGCAAAACCCTAGTGGGATATTCAAGAATGCTCCCTTGTCGTCGGGTTGTGAAGCAACCTCAGGATAAAACTTATAATTTGGTTCTTCATAGGTTGATTTCTTGATAAGAGCGACATTCTTATCTTTTTTCATCTTGATTTTTGCGGTCCGGGAAGTGGATGCCATTGTTCATGAAATTAGGGGTTCTTTGCAAATGAACTGTGAGCTCGATAAGTCTTGGTACTTACTGGATGATAGCGGTGAGTGCTTGAAATCTGTTGGAGTTCCTTGGGAATCGTTTTTAATTGCTCTACAATGTGATCGTTTTGAATTGCTCTTTTCACTCTGCAATCTACTCATAAATGTTGGGTGAGCGAATGAACTCTCGTTTTCCCCTTTTTATAGCAAAATATAACCCAAGTGATGCATTAAATGCTTCTCCTGCCACTCGGTTGACAAAGCATAGATGCTCGGTTAACACACTAAAGATTCCAGCTCAGTGAGTATGTAATACTCGGTACAATGTGTCATCTCGGTTATCTTCCATATGTTTACCGACGATGCTCAGTACATAGTGTCAACTCGGTTATCTTTCATATGTTTACCGACGTGCAGTTTATGCTCAGTTCACATTAACCGACGAAACTTGATTCACACAATCATAACATGCAATACCATAGTGCATCTTCATTCATGTTAATTTGGCATATTATCAATGAATGTTGGAACTAATATAAAATACAAATTTGTAGAGTGCAGTTCCATACTTACTTGTATTGCTTAGGTGGGGGTGGTGGAATCACTTGATCCATTGGATGAGGCATCACCAACTATATTGCTTGGTCCAGCATTATCATTGTTTGAAGCTCTCATCCACATTTGATTTCTCATTCTCCTGATGTCTTTAATAGTATTTCCATTTGCAAACGTGCTTGACTCTGTCACTCGGTCTCTGCAGTCCTTGCTTAGGTGACCGACCTTATGATAGTGTAAGCATGTCATTCTAGAGTTAGTTCAGTTCCTAGATCTTCGTATCCATTTCCTCATACAGTCTGCAGCTATATGTCCATATCTACCACATGCTTTGCAATTTACGCATGTGTTGTAATCTCATACATATAAATTACCGACTCTTCTCGGTTGATATGCATTTTCTTGTTCTTTGGGTTTCCAGACTTGCTTTTTATTTTGCCTGCATTCATGAGATGTGTGGCCATGTATGTTGCAAGTAGAAAAATGTTTCTCCATGTAATATTTTTTCTTCGGTTTGTTCTACTTGGATCTACATTCATGTGCTTTGTGTCCATGCTTGTTACAGTTATAACAATTACCTGTGAATGTAGAAGTAGTTTTAGGAATACCTTTTGCCTTGCTCTTGCAAACATTTGATTTGTGGCCTGGTTTACCATAGTGATTACATGAACGCTTCTTTGGCCTTGAATTTGTGTAGACATTCCTTTGATCATCTCGGTTTGATGATTCTCCATGCTCGGTATACCCTAAACCGGTATGGTTGTTGAGTCTTCTTTGTCCATTTAGAAATTCATCCATTCTTTTTGTACAGTCTTCAACTTTCTTGATCATATCATTATGTTGTTGTTGAATCCTTACATCATGCTTCAGTTTCTCATTTTCTTCTCTTAGTTCACCAATAGCTTCAAATTTCCCATTCCATTTTATGTTCACTTTGTTGGCCTCATGACTCATAAGAACTATTTGATTGGTGATCTCAATGTGATGTTCAGTAAGTCTCTATATCTCATATTCTTTATCTTGTAACTTTTCAGTAATCTTCCTCCTATCATCAATAGCTAAAGTTATTTCTTGTTCATCTTGTCTTGCATTATTCGTAACATCAATCATTCTTACCATCTGTGTCTCTTGACCGATCTGTAGTACTTTCATTTGTTCAGTCAGATGTTGATTGATTTCATTTAGATTTGTAATGCTTCCTTCAAATGTTTCAGGTGTATTACCAGATCCAGATGAATTAAATAAATCAGGTATCTCTTCTTCGTGATAGTCAATTTCATTGTAGCGAGATGCCATGACTTTTCTTTCATCCAATAGCTCTTTCATTTTGATTATTTCTTCTTTGTATTGCTCAAAGAAAATTTGTATCTGCAACTTCTTATTCTCAATATTTTTATCAAGCTTATATCTTTCCATTGTATGATCTTTTCTCTCAAGTGATTTAAAATTTTCCTAACAAGAGATCTAGCTCTGATACCGATTGTTGGAATAATGGAAGGGCGTGTATTGAGAGGGGAGGGGTGAATCAGTACCCTTAAAAAATTTTACACTTTAAGCCTTAGTAATCATTGCTCGCATTACCGACCATTGTTTCTTTACTGCCTCATGCATGTAATATCATAACATAAATGTAAGTGCATGTAAACAAACATATAAACATTCATGAAACTCATATACTCATGACACAAGAATTGATAACACATAAAACCCCTGTTAGAAGGTAAAAACTGCGGTGGGGATGAAACCCACAAAGCTTCACTATATGTAGAATGGAAGGTGCATGTTAAGGCTACAAATTGTGATCACTTCTGAAGATCTTACCCTGTTAGGAGTGACATGTTAGACTTGTTAAGTCTACTCAGTTAAGATATTTTAAAAACACAATGTATGTTTGCACTCGGTTAAGAGATTTACAATAAGACTGTTAAGTCCACCTTCTTGAAGGATTTCTTCTATTTGCTACCATTGTTAGAGAGCAGAAAAAAATATTTATGACCTGATAGTTTGCAATCTTGAGTTGTTGATTACATATCCATTAAGTTCACAAAATATATGTCTCACCTATTGTGATGGATAATACCTTTGTTTTGCTCGGTAGCCTTGAATCTAGTTCTTCATAACTGAATTTTGCTTTATCTGTTCTTTTGCATGAAAACCTCTACATGATCCATAGATGTCCTTGTGCGGCTACAATCCTCATGTTCTTAATTGATTACACATCTATATATACAATGTATTGACCTAATTAGGTTTTCACGCTTTTCTAGAATAACTCTAAGATCAAAGGTTTACAACTTGACCTTGATCTCTTATTCTGCATGAATACAATCAGTTAAACTGATTAAATCCATCAATTACGCTTTTCTTGATCCTCAAGAAACGGCTGTCCAGGTAAGAAAAAATATAATTTAAAGACTAAAGTGTTTTAGCTGACGTGTAGCTCAAATCCATTTTTCTCGGTGTTAAAATTGTCTCTCGGTTAGACTAGTGACGGTGATATTTCTACTTGGTTGTGTCTATGTAGACTGGTTCTCGATTATATCTCTGTAGAATGGTGCTCGGTTGAGTCTTTGTTCGGTTATGTCTCCGCTCAGTGTACTAATCATTTCGGTGGACCACTGTGTTCGGTGAACACTGCGCTCGGTGAATGCTGACCGACCAAAACTGTCTGCTTGAATACTAATGACAACATCTGATCCTTTAAGGATTATCATATCAAATCATCTTGATTTTTCATCCAAACCTTGAAGGGAATTGATGTATTTTGCAAGAACCCAAGGTAGAGGAGGTCAAGATTGAATATGTCTAATCTAGGACCAAAATATCAACTTACCAAGATAGTCAATGGGTGCATAAGCATTTGTAAACAAGTGGATCACTCTTAAATTGAAGCAAGAAGCCACCATTGAGATTTATGTTATTTTTCATCATACCAATGTGATCTTACGTCGATCCCATGAACAAGAAATTCCACTAGCAATGCCCTTAGCACCAATATATCAATATTAACCTCTAGTCCAAATCCTAGAAGAAAGACTCATCATAACCTCCACTCAAGGCTTTGTTTCTTGAAGAAAATTAATGTCTAGTCTATATTCACTAATCAAATTTTGAGTATCCTTTTGTTGATGCATGTTGCCTATACCTCTAACATTTCAAGATATTACAATCTTTTGAGACGCTTGATAGTGAGAATCCAATGTTTGAATACCATCATATTCAACAAGTGATTCCCCTATCAATTACCTTTTGTTAATCTTTTTTTATGTCCTAGTCTTTGACATTTTAATATTTTCACCTTTCTTATTGTTCTTTTGTTAAAGATGAAATATAAAATAAGTTTTTCTTTTCTTGTCTTCTTTTGCCCTAGATTAATGCAAAGGATCTACAATAGTTTGTTATTCACTTGACTCCATTTGAACTCCTTCAGCCTAGATGGACTTATTTTAAATTGAGAATACTCCTTCACTTTCTTGTGGGTTATTTGTTTATGCAATTCTCATGACAAGAGGATCTTCTTACTTTGGTAAACTGTTTTTTTTCTAACACTAAATGTATGTCAGAATAACAAAGAATTTGCCTGAATCCTAAAGATTTACTTATTCACTAGATGAATTCTTATCATTATCCATTCCTTCCACCTTCTAAAAGTTTTCTAGGATATCAAATTTGGTCTTAATAATTTATCTGGCAATGTCCTTTTGTTGTCAATCCACAAATTTCCTATTACCACAAAATTTTACGAGGATGAATCCATATCCAATTGTATGTTTAAGATTAGTTGGGATCTTGACCTTTTCCATTCGGATAATTGCATCTTATTTAGATGAGAGTTAAGGGCATTTAGTTCTCGACTTACGATAATTTCTTTGAAAATGACCATATTCATGGCATATTTGACATCGAAAAGGTAGTGCCTCATAATCAATCTATTGAAACCAATTCATAGTACCTAACCTTATTTCCAAATAATCCAAGAGAGACTTGTTCAAATTAATTTCAATACAAAAATGATAAAAAGATGCTACCTTTCAATCCACAATTTAATTAGATGGACCCTTGAGGGATTTACAATAATAGCTACACATAGATTGGAGTATTTTCTACCTCCAAAAATTCATTGGAAACCTTGGAGGATGAATCCAAACAAGAATATTAGCTAGAAGTTCCTCCATTGAGTCAAAATCAACATGCAAATATTTTATAAATAAACTTTCTTGGTTATGAAAATATGGTATTTCCTCTAAAATTATGTTTCAATCCACAATTCTTGGTAAAAATGATAAAAAGTTATTCATTTGCAACTAAAATCATTAACATAACTCCCTTTGGGTTCTTGTTCCTTTGAGCCAAGATTTCTAGAAATGGTAGAGAAGTGTGTGTGTGTGTGTGTGTGTGTGTGTGTGTGTGTGTGTGAGCGCGCGCATATCCATTTATTGTATGGATTCTATTGGTGGACATATCTTATAGATATAGGTGCCAAAAATATCATCAAATTTTACCTTGTGAATTTACTACGAAGATGGTTGTTTTTAATGTATTATGATACAATTGATCACACCTTTTCCCCTTTGTAATTGTCTTGAATGGTCTTGTCTATTAAATTGATCTTTATGCAAATGAATCAGCCCTTCTGCATATTTTAAGTTGATTATAATTATTTTTTAGTATGTTCTCGTAAGCTTTGAGATTTGTTCCTAATTCTCAGAACCAAGTGTTGAACCTTCTTCTTAAAATGTACTTAACATATAACTATATTAAATAAAAGATGATAAATCTATATTATAAAGACTTAAATCCAGAGTCTTGATTCAAATATAAATTATACAGGATTTAAAAGGACTAATAAAAGACTCCCTTTCAAAAAGCCAAGAGTGCCACTACCTACATGCAAATACTAACATTTAGAATTACCATTAATTATCTTTAATAAAAAAATTTAGGTGTATCTTGGCGGTTTTAAGAGTACGATATTTCTTTTGTAGTTTTGACGGTGTATTTTTTTGTTTTGGTGAAGTTTTGTGTAGTTTATGTTGGTCAAAGATTTATAGCCCATGCAACAACCTCACTTGCCTTATTGGCATGTAGATGCATAGGATGGATAGGAAATTTTAGTCTTTTCTTTTTGAGGTTATTGGTTAGAGTATATTATTTATTTCGTAATTTTGGTAGAGTTATGTGTAGTTCATGTGATGTTTTGCTGTGTGATGCAAGAATTTATAACCCATGCAACCTCTCTTGTTATATTGGCATGTGAATGCATAAGATGGATAGAAAATTTTCGTCTCGAATTTCTTTTTTTTGACGAATATCAAAGTGGAATCTAGGATCAACCATTAAATTCTATCATTTTACATTTGCAATGGTTGTTTATTTTTGTATGTTTACAGTAAAGCTGTAGCATAAAAAAATGGTATTTAAGTATTTCTCTAAACGCAAGTTCAATCAATATTCCTATCTAAATCAAAGATCCAGCCTGCCTTTTTTCCTTTTAAAAGAAGCACTTCTTTTTATTTTTCTTGTATAAATAAGGCCCCAAATAACTCGCACCAAGTCTCATTTGCATGACCTGAAAATAGTAGCAGCACATGATTAATCTGTCATAATACTGAAAATAGTGGCTTCTTATGTCATTGGTAGCAAGCATCATCAATCTTCAGGTTTGGACAAAGGCAGTCCTTAAAGATTATTAAGTCCCTCAAATTACATCAACATATTATTAATTTTAACATCTTTACTCATTCAGACATTCTTACATAATTGACTTGTATATTTCCCCTGGCACTACCATGTTGCGATTAATAGGTGTTCCCTCTTCGTTACAACTAAATGTAAAATTGTTTGTGATATTGTAATATTGTTTTTCAAATAACTTCTTAAATTATCTCATTTTGTCAATGATATAAATGTCTTCAAAGTCAAGAAAAATACCTAGATACTCAATGTTGGTGGAATTCAGCCCTCATATTTTGTCATTTCCATGTGGCCTCAATTTTCATTTATTTAAATAATTAAGTACAAGGGAGTGTAGCCACTTAATTTTCATTTATTTAAATAATTAAGTACTAGGCAGTGTAGCCACTTAGCAAATGTGAATTCTTTATATTTTTAATTAAAGAAGGAACAATGAATACTCTTACCGTTAAATTTTTTCAGCCTTGCCATTTTAAGTCTAACAAAATGAAATATGCTTGCCATATCTCCAAATTTGATAATCATTTATCATCTAGGAACACTCGTCTTCATTGGCCATGTTTATCTGTTCCACATTTTGGTGGATCTCTTTTGCTACAGACAAACTGATTCACCTCCTGAGACACTAGATGTTCTGGTTAATGACAAAAATCGTCACAAGTGACCACACTAGAGAAAACAAGATCACAATTAATCCAGTATCAATATCACAACTTAGTAGATTAAATTGTGTCGTTTATGTTGCTCTAAGAATACAATCAGTACTTGTTCTAGCAACAAGTAGTTTAGTGTTGGAGAGTATCTGGATCGTTGTATGCATGGGCAGAAGCAAAATAAGTGTTGAAAATAACAAAAAAATAAAGTTCAACACCTCCTACCTTACACACTTCTCGGCACCATCTCTGCTGTAGGTTCAAACACTTACTACCTCCTAAATTCCAAGGACACCAATCATCATTATCACAACTTTGCCCAAATGATGCCTATCCATGATCCATGAAAATCTAACTAAAAAAGATTCATTACAATGACCTCTACACGTGTATTTATAAAACAGCAAATTTAGGCTTGATACAAAATGCCTTAAGAATTGGAAGAAATATCATTTGTCACTGATACGTTTCCATTTCTCAGACAGAGGACCCTAGTATGAACAAAGAACTCCCATTGACAAATTTTGTAGACTGTACTCTGAAATAGTAATAAGAACACATAATAGCCCCAAAGCGAATCATGGTCATTAACTAAGTTTACATATTTCAGCATGGATCACATTTACTGCAATTTTTAGAATAGACATAACAGGAATCAGAGGAAGGCCAATGTAGATACCTATCATCAACAAACACCATCCCATTTCTTCCGGCATCTTTTCTTTCATAAAAACTGATAATCTTATCAGGGCCACTTCCAGCACTTATGATGATGCAACATAGCAAATATTTCTAAAGCATTCTTGATAAAGTAGCCTAGATACTACTCTACTGTGAACCTCCAGAAAGCAAAATATGTCCCTTAAAGCACACTTTGAAGATTGTGCTCACAAAAGAAATGTTCCGTGGCCAACTCTAAGCATGCTCTACAACCAATCCAGTCAAGCAGCAATCATTTCAATTGCCTAAAACAAAAAATTTGCAAGAACTAGTGCCTTCGAGATCAAAGAAACTACAAGCTGTTTCTAGTTGGGAGTGATGCAGTTGTGGAGGAAACAGAAACTTGAGAAAAATGTGCTCAAAGAACATCCAAAAGCCATGGATTTTCATCAGGCTTAGTACCCATAGTTGTATCACATAATTTGAAGGAGTACGTACTATAAGTAGTTCTCCTTTCTCCTCTTCCTTACATTTATTCCAAGACCACAAAAGGCTTCTGACAAGAATAAATATTTCTGACACCTGATAGATCCAAAATCTCTTATTTACACTCCAATAAAAAGGATGCCTTTTTTCTTTCTAATCACTCCCTTAGGCTTTACAAAAAGTAAATATTGCAGCTCATACATTTACCCCTTTTTATCTAAATTCTATATATTATGGATGGATGAAAATCTCTATGTTCCTTAGCAAAAGGAAACAATTGCCAACTCCAAACAAAGAATGCTCTCATTTTCCCAAACAAAAGTTTCTTGAGACTGAAAAATTTACAGATCAAAAGGAAATTCCAATAATTCCACATAATAAAAGATTACAAAAAGTAATCTGGAGTCTTGCGTGTAGCATCTGGTTCAAACTGACGAGGTGCTGGCTCAAACTGAATAAAATTTTGTTCCATGCTCTCACTGACCTCCATGATGGCAGCCATGTTCCCACAACGATAGCAGTAGTTTGGGGCACTAAAGACTGTAACCACATTCTTTTCCTGCATTTGACGTGACAAGTGTTTCAATGCTTATTCATCTATGATAATAATTAATGAGAATAATAATCAAAACTATTAAACGCTATAACCAGAAAGCATTATCATGTATGATAAAATAAGGCCATTCTTGTTATGGTGCACATCTAAATGTTCAAAAGAAATGTGGAATGTAGAATGCATTACCTGGCACCAATTGAACCCCTCCATAACAAGCTGGTGTGCTCTGGATACCAGACTCAAACCATTAGTGTGATTGAACTGTGCAGCTATATCCTGCCCAAACGTGTATCCAGCCCCTCTGGGTGAAATCCCCCAACCACAACGATCGTCTGGGTCTGACCAAAGTAGATCACACATGGGCCCTTCATGTGGCACCTAGCAATGACAAAAAATGCAAATGGAGTTAAAAGAAAACACAAGGAAAGATTATATGTAAACCTAAAATTCACATCAAATGTTTAAGATTAGTCTTCAAATAAGAAAGAACCAAGAAAGTTTCATACAAGTGGCAGGGCATAAAAATTTAACCCAAGATAAGTGTAGCCTGAGAGGACTGTAATGTGTACTCCATGTAAAAAAGACCACTAGCTCACATCGTGAGTGGTGTAGAGTTGTACACCTCATTGAAGAATATATAAGGTGATAGGGAAAGTAAACAAATTGTGGCTTCCACAAGGACTCATACAGCAAAGTGATGTCTTGCTTGGTGGTGACCTAAAAATTACTCTTAATCTTTTACCTTTCCTATAAATTCCTTACGGGAAATGGTTCAAGTAAAATTATAATTTATTTCAAGTTTCTCATTATAGACAGCATACACTGTAGTTAAAAGCATTGGTATAGACTGCATATTCCTTATTGGGAATTTCAATCCACGTTACCTATCTGTATAGCTACTTTGGGACCTGATAATAGTCTAAAATTTAGTTTTTCTTTCTGGTTTTTAACAAAGTCAACAATTATTCCTGCATTTAAGTTTCTACACATTAAGAACTGTTGTTTTATCATGTTAAGTTACCATTTTTAAGGTTGCAAGTCGTGGCTTATTAACTAGAGACAAGAATGATGCCACGGGTCAATTGATGCCACTACTTCTGGGCAAGTAGACCACTTTACTAAATCCCAACTCCATTAAAATGTTAATATTTGTATCTAACAGCAAATGAGACGTATTATTCAAATTCCCAAAATGTCATGAACGTGTTAAAATCTCTGATGCATAATGAAAGTCAGTCTCATGATTCTAAAGGATTATCATCTTCAGTACTAGTTCTAGTTATGGTTATTTATATTTCTCATTTATGTCAGTACAATTATCCCACATGTAAAGGAAGGAAACGGAGAATCAATTGTAAAATCGTCATCCCATGCAGCTACTTGCTTCTTTTATCTTGATAGTGCATAACTTGGAATCTTCTCGTAAAATGCTGGAGCAACTATACTTCTAAGATTTGAAACTTCTGGGTAGATGGAGAGGGGGTTTTATATTATGCAGGCACTGCTTCACTGGAAACATTCCACGCAGCTCACATTTTTTCTTCCCTCCTTTTTAACATTTATGTTCAGATTTCATCTCCAAAATTTGGTAATTAAACAAATATCACAACTTGATTATTATTTAGAACAAGCAGGGAAAAAGAAATCAAAGTACCATTGTCCCCAACAAAAATTGAGTGGTGCCTGAAAAAAGATGGCTAGGTGGTTGTATAGGTCCCTGCTGTAAGTAAGCTTTTAGGAGTTCAAGTATGATATGCTTTTGGAAGTGGTTTTCACCTCAAATATCACCTTGCTCACATATCTAGACATAACATGCCATTGTGCAAAAAACATACGCAGGTTGGCAGGAAGGCGATGACTCAAATAGAGAAATTTCTGGGAAAGAGTTAGCAAATGATAAGGCAAAAAGAAAAAATTTGCCTCGTCCAGTTCTTTAATGTTTGAAATGAGTTCTAGTAGGCTTGGGCTTATAGCTCATAATTTGGGGATAACCGGTACCATCATTGGAATGTACACATTAGAACAAAAACAAACACGCAGCATCAAGGAGTTTGATGGGTGTTGGTACCTTTGTAACACTCCCTTTAATGCGGATAGGTATCATATTATTTTTTCTTGTTGTTTATTTTAATTTTGTCTTTTCCAACATAAAATGCAACTCCCATTCTCACCAATTTGGCACCTACAGCCATGGGATCCAAGTGTTAAATCCCAAGAACACCACCACAAGAGAATAATTATACTTACTCACCTCTTATACAATGCTAGTGGTAGCCAATCAAAGATGCTAGTCATAGTCCACTAACCAACACCCCTAATCAATGACTCTTACAAATGTGATGAGACTAACAACGTGCAGAATAAAGTTGTCATTTATGGAACCTCATGATTCCACCCAAGTGGGATACCCTTTTTGATGTGAGCACAATTATTTACAATATTAGAAAGATTAAATAATTAGATTAGAACAAGAACTCGTAAGGTGGACAACACCTAGTACTAACAGCCTTATCATTTAACATTCAGCATTGACTTGCCAATCATTAGTAGTGTTCAGTGATTAACTTTGTTTATTCTATGTATATTGTGGTTACTTTTTAAATTTTTATGTTCATACTTTACCCAGTCGGAGTAAACAAAAATCAAGCAAGCAGCCATACAGTATACTCATACCCAACCCAGCAACTCCAAGTGATCATGTAGCAGACTCCAAGTAGACAGAAGTTAAAGAAACTATTTTTATTTATATGGCCGAATAACATGGACCAACAATACCGAAAATCCTCAAAAAAACATCCCGGATATGCTCTTATTAATACTTTTTCCCAAAGAAAATCTGACCTCAGTGGCAAGGTCAAAAATATTCAAATATATGAAGTTCCACAAAGTTAGTAAAAGGACACAAAATAATTCAACATTCAACACTCATACTGCTTCAAGGCAAAGCAAACAAGGCAAAGGCAATGTTATTAATTATAATACTTTTTCATCCATCGCAATCTTTAATAAGCTGTAGCTATTCCCAACAGGCCAACAAAGATTGTGGCACAAAATCAGCAGTTTGGGACACAGCTGAACTTATACTAGTAGCTCTTGCCTAGTATCTCACTTAAAGTTGTCCCTGCTCAGCGCAAATGTTGGTATTCAGCAATCAAGAAGATTTGTAATTCTTGGAAATACTGAGCTTCAGTACTAGTTATTGGTAGTAACGTAGCCAGAAATGACAAACAGGAAATGTGACAGATATAGTTACATTATGGGAGACAGTGCTGAGGAGGTTTAAACACAAGAAACACATTTTTAACATAATTATACTTATTTATTTATTGCGCATTTAGATATTCATCAATTAATAACATTGTTTATAGTTCAGATCATAGTTCAAAATATCGTTATCGGCAACTTATCACCAAGGGCAAAAAAAATATCGAGAAAATATTGGAGATAAATCAGCAACTTATCGGCAAAAATATCAGGAACTTAAAAAATTGCTTAAATTTAATTTGAAATGCATTTTTTTGCAAATTGCTCTAAAACGCTGCAAATCACAATTTTTCCCCTTCAAACCCTTTTTTCCTCTCCCAAACATCAATTTGCAAACAAGAAAATGTGAAATAACAGCTTTTTGGCCCGTCAGTCTCTATTAGCAGACTGGCAGATATTTTGGCGATAAGATAATGTTTTTTCGGCGATAAGTTTGAAACTTATCTGCGATATGTACTCCGCGATAAATTTACGTGTTTTATCGCGGCCTCCAACTTATCGCGATAAGTTTACTTATCGGCGATATAGCTGCCATATTTTAATCTATGGTTCAGATATCATAAAAATAAAAAATTGCAAGACATACTTTGTAAAGTCTCAAAAATGCACAGAACACTGAATTGTATGTAAACATTGAGATCACTGGCAACAAGTAACAGTCCTTTCACAACAAAGAAACTTGTTTCACAGAGCAAGAAACGAAAACACGGGCATCAGATTATGTTTCTTACCATCATGATTGGTTCCTCTTCCGTCCATTGAGAAATTTGCATAATCATTTATATTTTCTTTATCCTGTGTGCAAGGGATGAAAAAACTAAAGTAACGAATTGGCAACAGATGTACATTTTTGGAAGTCTTTTCCTATACAGATCTATGTAGACTTTCTATTGACTAAGTGACATCACATGCTGCATTTGGAGACTTTCTCAACCTAGCATAGCATCTACGCCTCCTAGTGAAGCTCTCTTTTCTCCTTTGAAATGTTTGAACAGACATTTCCATGCAATTGCAGCTCATTTTATTGTTTTTACAACTGCAGGAGCAATGGAAGCAAATAAAGAAAGAAAAGCTTGAATTCTTTATGAATTAAAAACAGCAATTCAACAATACTGATTTCCAAGTGAAACAGCTTTCAAGGAAACTTCAAAAAAACTGACATTAATGGCGTAAATCCATGAGGGCTATAATGCAACACTTATAGAAGAAAGGACCTTTGGAACCACCTAGTCCTGCATAATTCCTGCTGGGATTTTCCAGGATTTGATTGTGCCCTAAAGCAAATATATTCCTTGGAAATATCTCAACCAAAATAAAAAAGAGATATTCTTGATTTATTGGAATAAAACGTTAAAATATCAACAAGTTGAGAAATGCAGAAAATTCAAAAAAAAGAGACAAATAATTAAAAAATAATTATTATAGTTGAAGTCATCTCAATTGCATAGAGTTAGAGAGAAAGTAAAGGAGAGGTACATTAATTTTGAAATATGGATTAGTCTTATTAATTTTGATATTGTTTTTTAGAGTGCACACTGCATAATTTGTTAGTATATAGTTCCACATCAAAGTTCAAACCCTCAAAATCAATCACAGACAACAAAATACAAATCATACTTCACTTTATTTGTACCCTCAATTGACATGCAACATGGCCATGCAAAATAAAATTCGCATGGCATGATTGGCCAAACCTGAAAAAAACTTACATTTAGCCTTTCAAAAATTTAAACAAAAATTCTAGTGTTTTTATACTACATAAACTAACATTGTAGATTTTATAATTAAATATATTTATAGTTTAAACTTAAGATAAATGCACTATTAATAATTCAAATTTAATTTTAAATGTCAAAATTCATAATAAACAACTATTTTATGAATTTTAAAATTTAAAATAAATATACTACTTTACAAAATTTATAATTCCATTTTTTAGGTTAAAATTTGAAACAATTTCCATAAAGGAAAACACAAAGAATGGTTGCCAAGATATTAAAAATTAACAAAAGAGCAAAATGAAAAGTCTCCTTAAATAAGAGTTACAATCAATTTATCCGTAAAAGATAAGATCAACAATTAAGAAAAGCATATGACAACTAAAAGAATAAAGAATAATCCTAAAGTCTATAATAACGACTTAATTGACTATTACAACTAAATATTACAATATTATTTTGATAGCCTCCCTTAATAATTAATTTGTTAACTACACCAAGCTTATCCCAAAATTTTACAAATATGTCAAGACTCAAGGACTTGGTAGGAATGCCTCCAATCTGGTCCTCAAATGGAATGTAGTGCAACATCACAGATCCATCTTCTACAAGTTGACATATGAAATGACAATGAAGCTCCACATGTTTTGTACACTCCTAGAAAATTGGATTCTTAACCAACTTTAGCACCCCTTGATTGTCAGAAAACAAGGGTGAAGGTTCCACTTGAGACATTTGCATGACTGAAAGCATCCTCTACCTCACATGTTGCTTTGATCGTTGCCTGCTACTCTGTATCTATCAAGGAAAAAGCTATTATCTGTTGCTTTTTACTGGTCCATGTCATTGCACACCCATACCAAGACTGAAAAACATATCCAAAAGTGGATTCCCTGTCATCAATAGAGCCTACCTAATCTGAGTCTGTGAAAACAACCAACATAGGATCTCTGCTTCTACTATACAAAATGCCAAAGTCATGTGTCCCTTTCACATATCTCAACACCCTCTTTGCTGCAACCCATTTTGTCATGAATCTGAATATATAGTTCACAGCATAGCTCAAACCAATTCTAGTGGTTGTAACATAGATAAGACTGCACCACTAGTTGCCTAAATGCAAACTTATTGGTAACCTTTAAGTCTGTTTTGGCTGAAAGCTTCAGCCTTTTCTCCATTGCTGTAGTCGAGATTTTGCAATCTGTCATTTTTAACTTGTCTAGCAGACTCTTGGCATATATATACTAAGAAATAAAAATACCACTACCTATTTCCCAAACTTCTACACCTAGGCAATGATGTGCAAGGCCTAAGCCTGTTACATGAGAAGCGTTACACAAGTTGCATTTGATTTGCTCAATCAAGTGCACCTCACTACCTATAATATAATATTGTGCACAAAAATGACCAGAAGGATGATGTCATTGCATATGCTTTCAACATTACAAGTTAGGATTTGAAAGGCTACTGTGAAACCCCTGTTCATCCAAATACATGTCAATCTTTAGGCACCATGGCTTTGGACCCTACTTCATCCATAAAGAGCTTTTTGTCAATTTGCATGCCTGATGCCTCTTTTACTACAATTAGAAACCAAAGTTGCATGGACACGGAATACGGATACAGTATCAGATACGAATCCGGCCATTTTTTAAGACCCTGAATATGGATACGGCTGGATACAATATTATTAAAAAAAAAATTACACTTGAATTTAACACATTTTTTTAAGTTATTAGAGGAGATTTCATTACTTCAAAAGCAACATAGACACATAAATGCTACATAAATAACTATAAGTTAATTTAACACTTTACAATATGCAAAAATAGTAGAGTACATGGGTATAGTATTTGACGTGTATCCGGGCTGTATCGGATACGGGAATACGCGTGCCCAAGGAGGGACAACGGAGTTTCCGGCTACTCTATTAGAAAACCCTAATGCTAAGTCATATACACCTCTTCCTCTTTAGCCTTGATTGAGGAAGGCAATCTTCACATCCATTTGATGGACTTTCTAGCCAAATTGTATTGCGATGGCCAAAACTAGACAAATGGTGCTCATCCTTGTTGTAGGAGCACAGCTCTCCTCATAATCAATACCTTCTCTACGAGAATCCCATAGCCACCAATTGTTCTTTGTACTTGTCAAGTGTACCATCAACTTTGTACTTGACTTTGCATGCCCATTTGCAACCAGTGGGTTTCTTCTCCAATGGAAGATCTGAAAAAACCCAAATCTTATTTTTCATGAAACTTTGATGTTCAGTTTCCATGGCCTTTTTCCCATTCTGGTTTACCTTTCGCCTCAACAAAATCCTATGGCTCATTAACACCTTGAATGTTACTCATAAGAGCAGAGTTAACCATGTTTTGCTTGCTCTTGCCTCTAAATGATCTGCTCTCCATCCTTTCATCTAAGTCACATGCACCTCTTCCTCTAAGTCTTAATTGAGGAAGGCACTCTTAACATTCATTTGATGGACTTTCTAGTCAAATTGTGTTGCCATGGCCAAAACTAGACAAATGGTGCTCATCTTTGTTGTAGGAGCAGAGCTCTCTTCATAATCAATACCTCTATATGAGAATCCCTTAGCCACCTATTGTGTTTTGTACTTGTCAAGTGTACCATCAACTTTGTACTTGACTTTGCAAACCCATTTGCAACCAGTGGGTTTCTTCAATGGAAGATCTGAAAAAACCCAAATCTTATTGTTCATGAAACTTTGATGTTCAGTTTCCATGGCCTTTTTCTTCCCATTCTGGTTTACCTTTCGCCTCAACAAAATCCTATGGCTCATTAACACCTTCAATGTTACTCATAAGAGCAGAGTTAACCATGTTCTGCTTGCTCTTGCCTCTAAATGATCTGCCCTCGATCATTTCATCATCTTGAACATCACCGACAAGTCTTTCCCGCCATTCAGATCTCTTTTTAGAAACCCCTCCAACCAAAACAACATGGCCATCATGACTTGGGTTGTCTGGTACTATATCATTTAGATGTTAATGCAAGTTCTCCTAAATAAAATCTTTAGGTAAAGGTACCAGTACCTAATTGAGAGATTCCACATGTTCACAATTACGCTCATCAAACTTGTCTTAATCTTTACCTGCAGCTATTCCCTAGGTATTACTACCAAGGATGATCTGATCAATGCACCTATATTCGAAGATTGTGAGCATCCGTTGTTTTCAGGTGTTGTAATTTTTACCACTGAACCTATGGCTGCCTTCCAACATGATACTTCACTGAAGCCATCCCTCCCGCAATACAAAATCACAGAAACTGAAAAATAAGCTACTTTTAAAAGAAAGCCACATAATTTTAGGAAAAAATTTGTCAAAACTCTAGTAGCAAACAACACCAATTTTTGTAAAAAATCGTCACAAAAATCTGCAATAATAATTTCGAAAGAATTCTGGAATTTTCAGCCCAAGAAATCTTGTGCCCTAAACATCCACAATTTTGGCAAAAAAACCTTTAAAACACTGCAAAAGACCCACGATTTATCAAATATTATTGAAAAAAAGTTGCAAACCCGTCACCCATGATTTTGACAAAAAAACAAGTTCAAAAATCTTCAGAAATTCGTTGATGTAGGTGTAGAAACAACACATTACGACTGGAAAATTGTACAAAATCACTTACAATCGCGTAAAAATCTGTCATACACGAGAATAATCCTATCGCAGTCAAGAAACTTTGAAAAATGGTACAATTTGAGGCGAATATAGGCACAATTTGCAAACAAAACTCTGCAAAAATTCAAACAAAAATGGCACACAATTTTTTTAAGTCATAAATCTGTGATAGCTTCCAAAAAAAAGGATTTTCAAACAAAAATAAGCCCAAATTTTCAGGAAGCAGGAGGCACAATTTCTAACAAAAAAACCTTGCACAATTTTGCTATGGAAAAGACCATGTAATTTCCATCAAATGATTTGCTACAAAAACCCACGATTCAAAGCAAAAAACCTGGCGCAATTTTTCCATAAAATGACCCACAAAATTTTGTTGATAAAAAACCACTAATTTGTTGAAAACAAAAATTCAACAAAAAACTTTGTACAGAATCATAAAGCATTCTTTGGTAAACTCTTTGTCATGAACATGAACACCCAACTGCATTGACCGATCTTGAGGTTTCACAAACCTGAGCTCTAATACCATATCACAGAAAGTAATGACACAAAGAATGATTACCTATATATTTGACATTAACAAAGAAGTAAAAGAAGGATAAGAACGACAACTAAGAAAAGCAAACGGCAACCAAAGAATATAATATTCCTGATGTCTATTCTAGTGACTTAGTTTGCCATTGTAACCAAATATTACAGAGTTTTAGTAATTACACGATTTAATAATTTTTGAAATATAATTTAAGTTTAAAATTATGAACAAAAAATTACAAACAGTAAATTACAATTTAAGAAGTCATTACAAAACCTAACGGATTTTTGGAAAATTAAAAATATATATAATAATTTTAATTTAGAGAAAAATAATTAAAACAAATATAAACGCCTAATAGAATTTCTCTAGTCTTTAATAAAATAACAAATTTAATTCAGCCTACTGCAACTTTCACAAAACAATTGTAGCTTCTTTTCATTTTAATGAATGTAGAGACTTGGCCTCAATGAAATGACTTGGGATTCTTCGCATCAATTATACCTAGAGCAGACACCAAAAATTTGTAAATCTAGGAATTTGTAAAGAGCCGCAAAAGGAATCAAGAAATCTTAAACAAAATATGCAGAGACCAGACAACTTCCAAACAAAATTATGAACAAAATAGCAAATATTTGTCACTCTTTTGAACGAAACAATGGAATGTTGCTAAAAAGTAGAAAAATATCTGTCAAAACTACAAAAATGGCCACAAAAAGGTGAAAATCCAAGGTATTGGATTTTTGCCCTAATATCACACAATTTTTGACAAATAAGTTGAGCAGGAAAGCAAAATTCAAGATCTTTTGATGTATTACAAGATATTCCCATTAACTGCTTCAATGGTTTGCATGTACTTTGACTTGTAGATACAATGAATTTCTAGTGTGTGAGAGTGTGACTGTAATAAAACCCATGAAATTTTCAACTGTCAAGATCAAATACTTTTTGACAGGTCTCATGACTTGTTTCTACACTTGGCCCTGTGGTTTTAAGGTACATAAACAAATTCAATTGACCAACACATATATGTAATAAGATAATTCGATCTCAAATATTTTTTGGCAGATGTCACGAGCTGTTCCTGCACTTGGCCTTCTGGTTTTAGGGGTACATAGACAGATTCAATTGACAAACACAAATTTGTAATAAGATAACACAAGGGTAGTAGTCCATAGGATGCATTGTATTCCGTAATGTACTAGCCTAAATAAGTATGGTCACTTGAACAAGTTCATCATGACTGCTTTGCTGTAATGTTCCTAATCTGTAGATGGGTCGGCCAGTCCCAAAATAATAAATAAATTAAAATTATTAATAAATGAAAATATTAAATAATTTTAGTAAAGTTAGCTCCACAGGCCAGCCTGCCCCTAGCATGTTGTGACCGTAATGTTTCCCCTGAGGTTGACTTGTTTTGCTTGATTGGTTATTTGCTTGGGCTGACATTGCAAGGGAATAGTATATCTATGCAATGCTTTGAGATGCTGAAGTATGGAAGAAGTTTTATATTTTCTGCATAAACGAACACACTCTGCTAACTCAGACAGAAACCTGAGAAGCCCATAGTGGTGGGATGGAAAACCTGCTACTTTACCCATCAGTGCGAGGCATGATAAGAAAAATATCAAGTCTGAACTGGTGATAGCTATTGGAGGATTTCTGTTGACATTTACAAGGACAGAACCCTGGAAGTCTGTGATCAGAATTGCCAGTGAAGCAAGGCGCAAAGAACTACTGCTTGATGATGTATGCACCTGTGAACAGATATTAGGATCTTGTAATGTCTCCTAAATCACAATTTCAACAGATTAGGATTAGGGTTTACCATAAATATATGGCCTCTTCAATTACATGATTTCTAACTTGATATCATACAACATAGTTAGGATTTATTTAAAATCATAATATCATATTTAGAGTCCTTAAAAAAAAATATGATCAAATCAATAAATTGCTACAATTAACATTAAAGTGATCCAACCATAGAAGTGTAGGGTGATTTGATGAGGTGCCCCACCAGAAACTTCCTACCATAGGCCCAAGAGCGGATACATTGTTCCCCCTTGGCTTCATGTGGCCCTTGCCATACATATGAGGTGGGGCTACCTAGTGTGAGGTCCTATCACTGTCCTCCGTCTAGAAACCTCCTACCCTAGGCTCAAGAGCAATACATTGTTCCCTCTTGGCCTCGTGGCCCTTGCCGTGCATATGAGGTGGGCTACCTAGTGTGGGGTCCTATCACCAATAAATCAGACAACTACAGGGGCATATTAGGTCATTAATATCTATATGCATATTAGTCAAACATAATCATTTATAAATTTTGAAATATATATACAAGATCAAACAAGAGTAATCATTAAAACATATTATTCAATATATATAGAAGATGACACTTTACCAAGAATCGATGTGCCTGAATTGTATGGTCTTCTCCCTTTACTTATCTCTGCCAATGATGAACTTTTTTCTCGTCTGATATGATATATAAAACTGCTTACCTCATTCGCTGATACATTTTCTTGTCTCTGTCCAATGATTGCTTATTCCTTCTCCAATATCTTCCTTAGAGTACTAGATATATATAAATCTGATTCTCTCATCCAATGACTTTCTTCAATACCCGATCAGAATGCGCTCTTATACTTTGTGTTTGGGACAACAAGACATGTCCCATGCCCCTTCATACTCGCTATCTTTCATAATGATTTTTAAGCGCACCTTTTCAGCATTAATTGTTGCGTTCTGATTAGTGTCTTCATTAATCGGTGCCTGCTGATGTCTTCATAGTGTTGCTTAATATACCTTTTACAATTTATTGATTAACATGATTACTGTTTAGTAAATGTCATGTTCCTTTTAAGTGTTGACATAATAGCTAATCTAGAATTTGTCGATATCTAATCTTCTAGATCGCTATCTTGCTGATTGTGTCTTTTAATAAAATTACTGCATCACCAACGATGACTAGACCAGAAGCTTGTATTATAATCACATCTCTTAAGCAAGTTGTTATTTCTTTGGGATCTTCCATCCTTAATCGCTGACTGCAATTAGTCACGAACATCAGCCATCGTGTACCTCTTCAGATTGCTGTTTCTTAATCACTATCAGCAGTGCTTACATCAGTTTGAGTGTATGAAACATTAGCCGGAAGCACCCCCCGTAATGTGTGTGTGTGTGTGTGTGTGTGTGTGTATTCCATGCTGACTGGTAACAAGTTAATCCATGTTGAAAAAGTGCCACAATTTGTCATGATGAACACACACAATATCGCAGTCGGCAGTAGTCCACAAATATAGAAATAATAATATTATTTTAGGAATCGATGTTATATTGTAGCATATATACCGCATTCAACTTTATAAAAAATATTACAATAATATGTTTCTCTGTACCAGTCTAAACGGTACCTTTCAACAATGTACAATTTCCCTTTGTCATTATGGATTGCTGACATATTGCTCATAATCTTTAATTACTTCTTTAGAATACTTCTGCACTTTATTATCCTTTCTAATAGTCATTCACCTCTTAGGTTCGACATTTGTAGAAAATCGTGAAGTCTTACGAGTAAGACGATTTTCTGATGCTCATGTAGGTATTATATGTTGGGGACATGACTCTCAAGAATTTGTACAGCTATAGTCTGTGATTAAGACTTCAATGGCATGCGCACCTATAGGCAACGGTCATTTTCCTTTGATGTGTGTAATCTGACACCAGAGAAGAAAAGGAGAGTTACAAAAGCAGCAATAGGATTATAAGCATACACAATCATTTATTCTTCAGTTTTATCTTCAGAACTGGGAGCGTCATTTGTAATTGGTATTGTGCTACTGCATTTTGTACTTAAAACCTTATCAGATTAATATTGGATCCTGAGAGCATTATTGGTCCCTAAAATCTATGATGTCATAGCTAGAAATTCTGTTACTTGATTGTTATTCTTTTGAAGGACTCTAGAGTTGAATGATTGTCTAGAAACTTTAATTTTGTGCATGCTATTTGAGCATTTAAATTTTGCTTACAATAAATATCTGCTGAGGATATTACAATTACAATGGTATCAGAGCAACATTCCTGGCAGCCTGTGAGGGTTTGATGATGCAAATCCATGACAATAAGAAGCTATGGATCTGATGACATTCCTTCTGTTGTTCAAAAGCCAAAATGCTAGAAAGACAGGACATGGAATCCCTAAAGAAAGAATAACGATCAGAAGAACCTGCTAAGGAATTGGCCGGATGTCATACCAAATCAAGACCTTAGGGCCAACCATCCATCAAGACCCGATCTTTACAGAGTATTTTGAGCTTCAAACAAATTGGCAAAAGAGAAGCACATATGAGGAGCAACCTTGCAAAGAGAATTTCAAAATGGAAACAATTAGATCAGAGAAGGTACAAATTTGAAGCCATCAAAATATTTGAAGAATATTCAGGGCTGTCTGATCAAATTAAATCTGTATTTTATTTTGACAATTATTTGGGTTAATTAGATTGGATAAGTCCAAGGGGAAGGAAACTTCACAATGACATAAGACGAATAAGAAAAGAAGAGAAATATTTAACAGCAGCAAGAGTGGAACTTGAAGTGGCAAAGAGCGCAATAGCACAACAGGGGGTTAAGAAAGATGTGATGATAGTGAATCGCAAAAATCAGAGTCTGTTTGCTCAGCATACGGGCGGTCAAAGCAGGTAAGTCAGTTGAGTATTCGTAGCTGAAAATTCGGCCGTTTCCAAATCTGGCAAAAGTGGTTGCAAATCGAAGGGCTCGTCGAGTGGAGCAGAAAGAAGGATCAGAGATTCAAGCTATCAAACAGGACTCCTCAATAACAGAAGATAGTGATGTCCATGAAACATCAGCTTATATTCTAGGTATGGACATAATTGCATCATGTAAGGATTTGAAGTATATGAGAATGATTGGTCCATGCAATACAATGCAAAATCTTAGCAATGAAGTTGAAATGATTGGTTTGTTTGAGATTTAAGGGCCATGAAGAATGCAAGTTTATTTAGGAAGTCCCATGACTATGCACTCCGATTACATGGAGGTGGGCCAAGAAACATTCACACTCCTTTGTTCCAAGACTGATAAAATCAGTGACACTTTGCATGGGAGATGTTCATATCAGAGAAGTGCAAGAGAGTGGCAGAGCAGTGATTCTAAGGTTGACATAGGATCCTGGCATTTAGCTTGTGTATGCAGGTGCAGATTGTTTGAGGACAAGCAATCTCCATGACGAGAGGACTGTAATGTTCCTGATTTGTGGTTGGGTCAGCCAAACCCAAAATAATAAATAAATTATTATTAAATAAAAAATTAAAAATTAATTCAAATTATTAATAAATGAAATATTAAATAATTTTATTTTAGTTAGCTCTACAGGCCAACCTGCCCTAGCATTTCTTGGCAGTTATGTTTTCCATGAGGCCGACTTGTTTTGCTTGGTTGGTAATTTGCCTGGTCCGACATTGCGAGGGAATAGTATATATACCTAATGCTTTAGGATACTAGGGAATGGAATAACTTTTATATTTTCTGCGTAAACGAATGCACTCTGCTAACTTGGACGCAAACCTGAGAAGTCCATAGTGGTGGGATGGAAATAACTTTAGGATACTAGGGAATGGAATAACTTTTATATTTTCTGCGTAAACGAATGCACTCTGCTAACTTGGACGCAAACCTGAGAAGTCCATAGTGGTGGGATGGAAATCCTGCTGCCTTACCCACTGGTGCAAGGCATGATGAGAAAAATTTCAAGTCTGAACTGGTGAAACTGCGATCAGAAATGCCAGTGAAGGGCAACAAACTACTACTTGATGATGTATGCACCTGTGAACAGTGATTAGGATGTCAATGGTTTGTGCACCTATAGCCTGTGATTAAGACTCCAATGGCATGCGGTCATTTTCCTTTGCTGTGTGTAATCTGACACCAGCAAAGCAAAGGATTACGAAAGCAGCAATGAAATCATAAGCAGACACAATCATTTATTCTTCAGTCTTGTCTTCAGAACTGGGAGCGCCATTTGTTATTGATATTGTGTGTTACTGCATTTTGTAATTAAAAACCTTATCAGTATAATATTGGATCCTGAGATTATTATTGGTCTCTAAAATATATGATATCAAAGCTAGAAATTCTGTTACTTGATTGCTGTTCTTGAGAAGGATTATAGAGTTAAACGTTGTCTAGAAACTTTAATTCTTTGCATGCTATTTGAGCATTTAAATTTTGCATACAATAAATCTCTGCTAAGAATATTACATTTGCTTTCAATCTGCAACAACCTTATGATTTAGCTGTCGTCTTAGCTTTCTAAAAATTTGATATGTTCCCTACCGGAATTACTTTAGCCTCCAAGTTTTGAAGATCTGTAATTAGTCCTTTTTAGAAAATGGAAACTGTGGATGATAATGGCAAAGGATCTGAGCCACAGACCAAGAGATTTAATGCAAAAACTACAGAACACAGATTATAGATGAAAATTTGAAAAACATAGCTTGCTATTCAGAGAAATGGAAGAGGCAGTGCTCATCATAATATGGATTTGACAAAAATTGAATTCAAGTGAACATGTTAATTTCTAGTTGATTGTGAGACTGGAAATATTGAATAATGGAAAGTAGTCAATTTTATACCAAAGACGTGAGCCTTGGCAGTTGATAGGCTGTGATGGAACAATCGGATAAGTACAACCTTGGAACAGAATTGGTAGCTCAACTCCGACCGTCCTCCCCATAGAGATAATGATTTCCTTGGTCAAAGATATCCACTCAATTACAAGCAAGGACACCTAAATCCTTCTCTGCAAGCTATGAAATGTTATCAAAGAGCACCTGGCACAGATATACAGCTCTGAATAAACATCATGAAAATGGAAGATCTGTGTGAAAACTCATTACGTTTACAAGGAATTTCACTCCCTAGCTGGTAGCTGTTATTCCTAGGCTAAGTAAATAAAGATATACAATTTGTTGGAGAGGTTGAGAAAAACATCGCCAAAGAAAATTTAACCCAAACAGCAAACTTGTTCCCCTTGTCTTTATGATAAACTAGTTACAATGTTTCTCATCTTTATGGTTTATCGCAAGTTATCATAACCTCGGGCTTACAAAGTTACAGTTCTTGATTTAGATTGGTCATAAACATGTATGTATGCTTGACTTCCGAGGCCCCTATAATGGCCCACATGATGTTTATTGTTAGTTCTTAATTATATTACATCGGGTTTCAAACCAGTTGCTGTTATTTCTAAAATGTCTATATTATTTGGTATGTGATCTTTCGTGAAGGTTTGTTATCACAGTCACATCTATTTATTTTCAAATGACTTAATATCATCCATTTCTCTAACTATAAAAAAAGCACTGACGAGAAGACATATTAGTCATATCCTACTCATGAACTTTGCTGACACCATAAAGTTCAAACAAAATGCACCTTACAGCTTCAAGAAATAACATTATGAAAAATGCATGGAGACTCAAGTTAGATGCATAATACTTGGTAACAAAACAAATGCAATAACAAAGAATTCAAAAAGAGATGTAGACATAAAATTCTCTCAGAAGAGTTTATATAAATATAAAACATTGCAAAGAATTTTGAACCTTGATGATGATAACATGAAATATAAAAGGACACTAGATGTGAATTTAGCAGGGTTTATATCTCAAAAAACTTACTTCTTGGATGCGATCCAGGGAACGAATGTTATCAAGTGTATCCAATGATGGAGAGAGACCACCATGCAAGCAGAAGATCTGTAACCACCAAAAAAGTAGAATTGGATTCTACATATGGTGCAAAAACTCGAACCTTTATACAGCACACCAAACCTAGCAAACTTTGCTAATTTACTTGAACTTTGATTTTTATTTACCTGACTTTCAATGAGAGCTGTCAGAGGAAGGTAGTCAAAGAGATCTGTAAAAAATTTCCACACATTTGCATTGCCATATTTTCTCAAGCATTCATCATAAAAGCCATAGCTGAAAGCATAATAATAAATTCTGTCAATGAGTATTTAAAAAAAAACTGCCTCTTCTTGTCCATTCATTAACATGCATAAGCTTATTGCAATAAGTTAGATATAATGATTAGACTCTTGATCTTTACAAGTTGTTAGCTATGCCCTTCTAATGTAATTTTACCTCTTCAATTAAATTAAATGGATAAACCATGATTTAGTCCAATGATGACCTTCAGTGTGAACCCTAACTAATTATATCACCTGTATTTATAAGAATGCATATTTCAAAAGTAACTGGAATTATTTGGGGCCCATGTTCTTCACTACCTTAATTGATCAAGCTGAATCTAAATTTGGAACAAACATGAACACCTCCAATGCTAAACAAATGCCATTACTGGAATTTATCCCTCATACAAGAGCCCTGAATTATAACCACTGAGACAAAAATTTGAAACATGATCTATGTGCAAAAAGGCTCATCCTAATTTAGCCATGTGTGTGTGTGTGTGTTTATATAGACATAGGTATGCATAAATATACATACAGACATAAAAGCAATGGCAAGAAAACTCAGTCAGCTGTAATTTCAGGTGGAAACAAAGGCAGTATTCAGCTTTTTTCACCGATCAAGAAAAAAGCAATGTTCCTTGCTGAAATATCTTACACTTGAGTAATTTGGCGACTTTCATGGTTTCCTCGCAAAATGGTAATTCTGTCCCTATAGCGAACCTTCAGAGCAACTAGCAGTGTTACTGTCTCCACAGAATAGTATCCTCGATCTGCATAGAAACCAAACAGATACAGAAGTCAGATTTTGAGTTAACCAGAGAGACTTTAGCAAGAGTAAATTAATAAACCCATAATACTCATTCCCATATGCCAAGCAACGTAAGACTAGGAATACTTATTGCTAGAAATTTTAGTATTACGTCATAGTTGGTGAGTAAATAAATTATTAAAAGGTTTTTAGTTAATAGCCTAATGAGTTTAAACATTTAGTTATCCCCATACCTCAGGCAAATTTCCTATCATTTGGTAACAAAGTGTATTTAATACAACCCTGTGATGAAAGATTTATTGTTGCCAAGCTGCAACCTCTTTTTTGTTGCTCAGACTGATTTTAGCCACATGTACTTCTATCATCGCATGTATCTTTGGCGAGCAATTAGATTAAAATGATTTGTTGGTTTCTTCTTTGATTCATGTGAGATAATTAGCACTTTGTAAGTGAAGCTTGAATGCCAGAGAAAAGTTTTTTTTCCCCTGTGAGGAAAATAAAGATATTTTGTGCATTGAAGTGTCAAAGAGATGTAACTATTTTTTGCTTTGTGCTGGTTATTTATAACGGTTTTGAAAAAGCATTAATTGACTTAAAATATCTTCTTCAATGTTTAAAGAAAAATAGCGATTTAAAATGATCAGGAAAGCTAACACACGAGGAAAAAACTCAAAGACATTTTAAGAAGATTGTTTAAATTGAAAAAGCAGTTAACACAGGAAAAGATAGGAATATTTGCTTATATAGATGGAGTCTGGTTGTAAGAAGCAACCAACCAAGACAAATCCACTTCCGTAATAAATACAGTAACATCAGTGTTTGACTCTGATAACAATGGTTTCAATTGAATAAATTGGCAGTCCAGAATTGTGCGGCAGTACAGAGGAACTGCATCCTTGGATAGCATGAGCTCACAGGCCTTCTGCCGTCTCATTGTTGCTTGTAGGTGCATCTGAAGTGGCACTAAGCACACAGAAACATCACTCATAGAAGCAAACAGTCATATGAAGAGACTTATAGCTTATCATTAAACTTTATAGAAAGCTGTTTGTATAAAATTTAGTCTTTCATAATTTAATTAAAGAAAATACAAATTACTCCCGATTAATGGGGTCAGGAAGGTTGATCTTCCCAAGAATCCTCAGGCTAGGGTGACGACTGGGAGTGCTCCAGATGTTGGATGGATCAAAAATAATTTTGATGGGGATTTGGAAGGTAATCCTGGGCCCAATGGGGCTGGCTGCATAGCGCATGATCACAGTGGAACACAGTGGAAATATCCTTGCAGAAAGATCAGTTTTCCTCAGGGAGGCCACGACCAATCTCACTGAATTCAGGGAGGCTTTACTAGGGCTAGAATTGGGAAGGAAGCTGAATGTGAGCCAACTAAACCTTGAAGGAGATTGGCTAATCACCATCAATGCCATTAGGCAAAATTCAACGCCTAACTGGAAGCTCAATCAATGGATAATAGTTAAAACCAATCCAAGAATTAGTCAGCACATTTTCAAATTTCAAATTGACTCGTATATATCCAGAGGGAAATGGTTTTGCAGATGAACTTGCCGAGATGGCCACGGCGAAAGAAACTAGGTGATTTAGAAGTCTACTAAGCATGCCTAGTGGCACATTCATATTGATTTGATATAGGCTTAATATGATGGGAGCTTTTGGTCATTACTTAATGACACTCAAAGTGACATAAATAATTGCAATATAAAATGAAAGCATGTTGGTTAATGTACCATTTATGCTAGAGCATAATGGAATTTAATAATTAGTGCTCACATCTTGGAGTTTTTGTGTGAATAAGGATGATGTGTCTGTCCCTTGCGATGTCATTGGAAGTTGGGCCAACTAGCGAAGGACGAAGACTCAGCTCACACAAAAATTCTCACCATGGAAACTTTAATTCCCTGATCCAGTGCAGATTTGTGAAGATTTGAGTTGATATTTCGGTTTGTGGTGCCATGATGTCACGGAGTGGTAGAGGGTGGCATCGAAATTCGATGGACAGATTGCGAATTCCTATTTATTTCCTACAGCATCTCTCAGTCACTCATTCTTTCTGTCTAGGATTGCAGAGATAAGAGGGTTAAAAATGGACACACCTATCAGACTCATTTCTTACAAAAGACAAACATCTTATCTATGGGAGGTGACAGAGAAAAGGCTAAAAGTTATTCTCAACTATTCGCATGGCCTAGTTATTCATGCAGTGAAGGCAATATTAGGGGAGGAATTTCTGAAATCTTGCCAGACATCGGGTTAATACAGACGAACCCACCATGTTCTTGGCGGTACAGCTGATGATGGGGGAGTTGAAAGATGGGTGAAGCTGTTTTGCCGGAAGGTCTTCCAAGAATCTTTTCTTGGAGAATTGGGGACAGTTTTGGCCACTGTGGATGGGGAGATGAGGGTTCCTCTCCCTCAAAATTATTTTGTTGTTCACCATCATAGATTAGGAGTGAACAAGATGCCAGTGCTTTCCACTTACGAACCGGAAGTCTTTGAAAGCCAAAAGCCTACCATTCTTCAGAATATGGTTTTTTCTAAAAAAGCTGTTGGGGATTATGATGAATGAAGGGGGTGACTGGATAAAGGAGTATTTGAGGGCTGAAGAACTGGACAATAAGGATGATGAAGGAAATGTTCTTGGCGGTACAGCTGATGACGACGAACCCGCCATGTTCTTGGCGGTACAGCTGATGAAGGGGGAGTTGAAAGATGGGTGAAGCTGTTTTGCCGGAAGGTCTTCCAAGAATCTTTTCTTGGAGAATTGGGGACAGTTTTGGCCACTGTGGATGGGGAGATGAGGGTTTCTTCCCTCAAAATTATTTTGTTGTTCA
>MU226400.1:853013-865508 GCA_018584345.1 Thuja plicata | reverse complement strand
TTTTGCCGGAAGGTCTTCCAAGAATCTTTTCTTGGAGAATTGGGGACAGTTTTGGCCACTGTGGATGGGGAGATGAGGGTTTCTTCCCTCAAAATTATTTTGTTGTTCACCATCATAGATTAGGAGTGAACAAGATGCCAGTGCTTTCCACTTTCGAACCGGAAGTCTTTGAAAGCCAAAAGCCTACGATTCTTCAGAATATGGTTTTTTCTGAAAAAGCTGTTGGGGATTATGATGAATGAAGGGGGTGACTGGATAAAGGAGTATTTGAGGGCTGAAGAACTGGACAATAAGGATGATGAAGGAAATGTTCTTGACGGTACAGCTGATGATGACGAACCCGCCTATTCTTGGCAGTACAGCTGATGATGGGGGAGTTGAAAGATGGGTGAAGCTGTTTTGCCAGAAGGTCTTCCAAGAATCTTTTCTTGGAGAATTGGGGACAGTTTTGGCCACTGTGGATGGGGAGATGAGGGTTCCTCTCCCTCAAAATTATTTTGTTGTTCACCATCATAGATTAGGAGTGAACAAGATGCCAGTGGAAAGTCTTTGAAAGCCAAAAGCCTACCATTCTTCAGAATATGGTTTTTTCTGAAAAAGCTGTTGGGGATTATGATGAATGAAGGGGGTGACTGGATAAAGGAGTGTTTGAGGGCTGAAGAACTGGAGAATAAGGATGATGAAGGAAATGTTGGTGTGGTCATCAAAGAGGAACTCCCAGAGGAGGTTTTGTACGCAGGAGGGCAAGAAAAAGATGCGTATTGAATAATGGCAATTGATTTTCTGTTGTTTTGTTGTTTTTCCTTATAGTATAGGCATGTGTGGATACTATACTGGTATAAACCCTTTGTAGGGGTGGTTAGTTCAACATTTTTGGGCTCTTGAGGGCGACATTTTGTGCTGCATACTCCTTATTTTGTGAATCGATATACAGTATAGCTAGGGAGTAGAAGTTTTTGTTTAGTGGTGATGCCTCTGTGCGTCAAAGCTCTCACTGTCATAAACAGCCATGTAATTTTCTATCTGATATAATAGATAGGTTGCTGCCTCATAAGCAGTGATATATTTTTTCTAAGTCAGCAGGAAGGTCTGTCTTTAATTCATCATCTCTCTAGTTGGGAAACAATTCTGATGATTTTTTTCCAAAATTAGAAAAACATATAACAAAAGATAAGTCAAAACTAAAAGGACTTTGTTTCAGCTTGTCTAAGTTGGAAACCTTAATTGTTCTAGAAAACATAAGGCATTTAAATCAAAACCCTTTGACTGGAAGATTTTGCAAATGGGTACATTTTTGGTAGAGCCCAACAGCATTACAAGCTTTTTGATTGAAAGGGAAATGCATATTCCAATAGAGATGACAAATATGGGGGAAAACATCCTCTTAACTATCAGCCATCTTCATACAACAGTCTGAGATTCACATGACCATTGGAATCAATTTGGCTATGCAAACCTACTTAACATGAGGCTGGAGAACTGCAAGAGGATAGAGGATAACTCTCGCTCTTGACTTAGCTGCTAGCTCAGAAAGTAATTCAATTTTTGTGGCAAACTAGTGCAAAAAATATAAAGCTGAAGACAATATTATAATGAAAATCATACTTCTGCTACACAAGAAAAGAAGGTTTTCAGTACTACCCAGAATGACTAAAGACCAAAATATATGTCAAATGGAAACCCATGGCACACTTGTGAATAGTTGAGTTTGTCCCTATACATGAAACATGTTAAAGATCAAAAAGGCCCAGTATAGCTGTCTGGCTAGTTGTGTGCCTGTGTCCTAAGTCACAATGCATTGTCACCAGTTATGTTTCTCCATTTCCACAACTTTGAAAGACAAACAGCTGAATAGTTGGTGAATAGATAAGTTAATTGTGGATATTTAGCTAGTAGGCTAAAATATTTATGTCTACCTATTAATTAACAATAAGTAGCTATTATAATAACTTTTATATAATTGTGTATGGGTAACTTTTATATAATTGTGTATGGGTACCGTGTAAATGTTTATAAATATAACTTTATATAAATCTTGATTGATATATAAACATTGAACAAACAAACCAATAGAATTTTAATCGATATATAAATGATATATGATATATAACTAATATATCATATATCATTTATATATCGATTAAATACTAAATACTAAATAGTTATATAATATATATGATATATTTTACATCGTATTGATTCATATATCAATTAAATTAACATATTCAGATTTTCATTGTTTTAAACTTTTATACATCATATATAGGATTAAATTTTGGAAACGCAAACCCTACCTCTGTTTTCGCATTTTGTCTGCCTTAAACAATCTTTCTTCAGTGCAGATCTAACTTTCTTCTCTGCGCAAAGGAGTCTTGCTTCTGCGAACGAAGTCTTTCTTCTGAGCGAAAACGTCGTCTGTCGTTCTTCCGCGAAAACGCCGTCTGTCTTCCTTTCGTTTTGTATGTCTTCTGCGAAGCCGAATACCCTTTCGTCTCGTCTGTCTTCCGCGAAAACGATAATCATAAAACAAGAAACGAAGTCCGTCTTTCTTCTGTCAATAAAAACCAGTGTTTACGGATTTCGCCGCGTTTTTTAGGGTTTTTTTGTCGCATTTTGCCAGCGCAATAGTTTTTTCAACTTTTTGTCTCTTTTGTTTTACGATGCTGACATGGCATATCCAGGTCATGGGTATGTAACCTAGTCTGTACCGGGTACGGGATACGCGTCCCAGGGGTCTGGGTACGTGTACCCGTGCAACTATGATAATAAGTTTGTGGAGGTTGTAACAAAACCCACATACAAAATAATTTAACAGGGTTGCTTCCAAGAACATAAAAACAATTCGGTGTGGATTATTTTGTATAAATATCTCGTCTTTGTTAACCAAAATTGATCTTGATGCTTGAATGCTATTTTGCTATCAATCAATTCACCAACTATTCGAGAAAGATATTGACATGTCACATAAAATTTACGTAGCACATAACAACATAACTATGTATCTGTTTATCAAGGGAATTTCCTGCAGAACAAATTGCTTCCATACATAGTTATGATTCATTGGTATAACAACATCGCATTCTCATATAAAGCATAATCAAAATCTACCCTTCATACACCATCAGTTCAAAAGCACAATTCTCAGGAATATATAATTCTTAACATCATCCTTCAGACACAAAGATGTGCTGAAAGCCACTAACCCCAACGCAATACTAAACTTAAGCTAATAGTGTTGTGATCAATGAAAGATTATTAACTTTATAGCATTTTTATCAAACAAATGAATATAATGCTTATCAAGAAGGAAGCCGAGAATGTAAATAAAACAACTTTGAGTGCAACTGGAATTTGTGACATTTCCGAAAATAACTGTGTTTAGCTATTAATTAGATGTGTAAAGTAGAAGCAACGCTTTTAACAGTAAATCACAAGAAATAGAAGATGACACAAGTATGCATGAATTGAACTCATGAGCACAACCGTTGAAGTATCAGAGAATGAACTCGTGAGCACTAATAATAATCGCCACTTGCTTCGTACTCTACCCAGTCCATTTTGCCACAATACCGCAAGTATAGCATGTCAATTAGCAAGCTAAAAAAACATATGACAAAACACAATACAAAATGCTCAACACTTAATAGTTAATACTCAAGGGTAGGTCATTCAATTGAATTATAATGCTCAGTTAGTAGAAAGCTAGGTATACTGGTTAAGTATACTCCAAATATTCCCTCTGTAAACGATCCTGACAAAGGGGTCGAAGAAGTCATCAATAATTTTCCAGTTCCCAATCTCTTTCGCAAGGCGACTCGATCCGACACCAAAATTCCGAGATAACAATAAAAAAAAAACACGTAACGAAGTTCGGGCAATCTTTGATTTGATAAACTCGTCAAAAATACTATTGCGGTATAAAGATTCAATACTAGGTGCCAAATGCCTATGCATTTTAATTAAATCAAAGAAGCGAAAAACATTGCAATTTTAATTCTTCCTACTCCAACTCACCCACATAATCACCCATGAACAAGTAATTGGTGTCAGGAGCCTTTCCGCCAATCCGAAACAGCTCCAACAAATCATGGAACTGCCCATGAATGTCTCCACAGACAGTGACTGGACACTTGACAGGCTGCACATTCCATTCCTCCACCAGAATTGCCCTTGCCTGCTCGCACAAGTTCTTTACCTCCCCCTCCGTCAGGGGCTTGCATTCCAACAGCTGATCTATTTGCCTATCCAAATCGGAATAGGAAGGCATGTCTGATCAAACACCCACTGATCCAAAACCACCTTTGCCCCTAAATCCAATAACCCACCAACTACCAAAACCCTGACCTAATTGAACACTGCCCCAGATCCCCTTTCTGCAAACCCTAGCTTTCAAAAATGCATAAACTTCCACCACAACCCCAATGCCTGCAAACTGCAACACCCACTTACGCGATCCTCATTCCAGGAAACACACGAGTCAAACACGCATCTCTCCAATATCCATCAAATCGGACCCTCAACTAGAGCTCTGTAATCTCCACTTTTCACCCTGGCCAATGCATCTGCAGTATATACAAGTGTATATGTCAAATTTTTGTATATACGAATACCAAAAATCTAAAAGATGCCCTAGTCAAACTTTGAAGATTTGTACCTGCCCATTAAACCGATTTACCTCGATGGGCACTGTAAATTGTCCTGGACTCTTTGGTCACCTCCACCTAGCGCATATCCATCCGTCTCTCTCTTCACTTCTTTTTAAGTATCTCCCATTCCAACCAAACGAAAAGTCTTCTCCGAGCCTCGCTGCCTTGTTTTCCCGAGGCTTTAGATGCTTTAGGCTTGGAAGACGTGACTCTGCAAATGAATGGGAATATAAACAAATATTTTTTGGGGATAGTAATGGTGAAAATTGTGTATTTTTAAGGATCCACTCTTGTTGAGTGTGAAGTGTGAAGTGTGAATACTATAAGATTGCATCGTGTTCAAAGAAGCTTTGGTGGGATGAATACTTTCGTCTTTGATTCTTAGTTAAAGAAGTGTCAACAAAAGATTAGTATTTCTATAGAGCGGTAGTGCATAGATTATATGAGAGAGTCAGAGCCCAGAACTAAGGAAGAAATGTTTGAATGTTGGCGTCAAACAAGGTTGTCTATTATCACCCACTTTATTTGATTTATACATTAACAAATTAGAAACTTGGTTAGACAAAATAGATGGAGAAGGGGTCTAACTGATAGAATATGTCGTGAAGCTACTTTTATACGCCGACGATCTTATCTTAATATCAAAAACAACTCATGAATTAAGAATCACTTAAGGGCCTTAGAGCACTTTTGTCAGGAGGTAGGGATGCAAATGAACATTACCAAAATAAAAATCATGATTTCTCTTTGAAGAGGAAAGAAAAACAAACTACCTTCCTTTTTGAAGGCAACCCATTATAAATTATGAAAGAATACATTTATTTAGGGATGGACTTCCATTATAGGCTTCGTTATGAGACCTGTAGAGAGAAAAGAATACAAGGATGTTGGAAAGCATCATATCTACTCCAAAATAGATGCAAAAATGTTGAACTTTGGGACTAGAAAACCAAAACTCTTTTTGGTTTGTTGGTCACCCTAATTGTTCTTTATGGTTGCGAAGTTTGGGGAGACAACATGACAAAATGTGGATGGAGACAGACAGAGAGAATTCAGAAGCACATAATCACAAGCAGTGTCAAAGTCAAAACCTCGGTGCCATATGAAATCATATTAGCAGAAGTCGGTACTTTTTCATTGGAGGCGTCAGCGATAACGCAGATAATAAGTTATTTAAAGAAGATTAAAAACATGGATAACCAACGATGGCCCATAATTGTGATGAAAGAGGATCTTGACTGTAGAAAGAAAACTTAGATGAAACAAAATGTATAGTGGTTGAGCATGTGGAACATCAAGTTACAAGAGTGGCCTACTACCAATGAGGAAATAAAAAACTGTCATAGAAAACTTTGAGACTGCAATGTGGAATAATCACATTAGTCGAAAAAAGGCTCACTGTATCAAAGAGTTCAACCTTGGGAACATGAAGAGAAAGTGTATTTAGAGGCAGATATTAAAGGGAAAGATAGGCTATTAGTGGCACAATTGAGGACAAGTTCGCATCATCTTAGGTGTGAGACGAGTAGATGGAAAAGGCCCAAAGAGATGTGGGAAGAGAGGACTTGCATGTTATGTAGGACGGGTGCGATTGAGACAGAATGGCACTTTCTCACTGAATGTGTGACACGCGTAGACATTCATGCTCAGTATGAAATCATCTTGAAGGCCGACAACATGCATAATTTATTTAAGGAAGATAAGATCAACCAAATTGCTAGTTTTGTTAGTCAAGATTCAAAGTAGGAGATTAGACATGAAAGAAATATGGAGATAGCTCAAGGTTGTGATGTAATGTCCCCAATTTAAGTGATGGTTCATTAAACTGAGTTATATTAAGTCGTCAAAAATAAATTAAATTATGCAAATGATAACTAAATATTAATTAATTTAATTAAATAAAAATAAAATAAGATGATATTAAGAAAAGTCACTTAATTATTTAAAAGAGAAAAAGAATGCCAAAGGTCAAGGAGTTGGAAAGCCAAGGGTTTTCTGGAGATTTCTATAAAAGTACAAGGAGTAGATTGTTCAAAACATGTTCATATATTTTATTGTATTTGATAAAATTGTTGGTACTTTGACATTAACAGAAATTTCTAGAGACGACAACCTTCAGGAGTTTGATAGAGGAGCTGGAAGGAAACCCAGTTCTTCTAAGGCATGGATTCATACTTGTGCCAAATTTGAAGAGTCTCTTATAGAAACAAATCTGGATAAGTGAGTTTTTTGCAGAATCTGAAATATAAAAATATGATATTCAATCTTGCTTGGGAATCAAGGAGTCAAATTTGAAAATGTTTAAATTTGATACAGAAATAAAGAAATAAATATTTTATACTTCTAAATGAAAGGTTTTGGCGTATTTACGGGGAACCCAATGAGTTCTTCTTATTTTGCTTGTTCCATCAATGTGAGTGATCAAAGTTTGCTTGTTTAATTCCAGTATTACTTGTCGTAGTCGCTTCATTAAAAATCACAAGGTGCAATATTCTATTGTGGGAGATCATAATGGGTTTCTAGGTGATGATGAGTTTATTTATAAAAGAAATTATTGTGAATCTATGCCTCAATGATTAAAGTGGGAGTTTGATATTGCATATAATATTATTGGAAATATTGACGTGTGGGTCCCATTTCCAATCTATACATGTGGATTTAAGAAGGTTTTGACTTAATATTAACGGCGTGAGAAGTAATATGGTGTGCGAGAAAATATTTTTAATAATTACAATGTATATATTAGAAGGGCGCTAAAATATTTAACATTTTTTACATTCCCATTAACAACACTGGAGTCTTGTGACAACTGCCTTCATCTAGCTCTCTCATTGTCGTGGGTGCAGTCAAATTACCTTAGGTGATACTTCATTGTCTGGAATGGTGACTTGTTTCAAACTCCATATTTCAGCTATCTGGAAAGGAAATGTATCCAGCTAGGGTGATATCATTACTAGAAAAACACATACGACAAAGTATAATACTAAAATAGCATTGGATTTGGACTCTCACAGTAGGGAGTAGAGATCAGCAATCAGTGGAAACCACAAGTTGTCATTCTGAGGCCATAATAGGAAGAGAAATGAATAAATAGTCAAAGCCCATTTTCCCCAAGTGCATTAATCATATATCTTCTTTTTTGTAGTGTACCATATACATTCCTCCTCTAAAATGCAATGTATGTATGCTGGAAAAAATGTTTCAGTGCATTAAAGATAGTTGTTGTGAGAATTTGAATTTGGTCTATGTCATTGAATGTTGATGAATGTATGGACTTGTAATTCAGAGCTATTTAGTTTAATCGTAGGCCTATAACAACATGTTCATAAATGAATGCTAAGTGTTTGCTAAAATGCCAATAGAGAAGTAGAGTTTTTTTTGGAAATCGCCAAAATCAGCCAAGTGTTTGTTTAAAATCATAACTAGTAAATTTGTGCTTGGTATCGAATTTCGAAATCAGAAAGCAATGGATTAATATATATCTCAGTTTGAAACATCTACCAAATGTTTGTTAAAAATATAATGTTTTGTTGACGAGCAATTTTGGCACAAAATAAGAGTTAGAACTAGTTGGGGTTATTACAATGGTATCAGAGCATTGAACCTACCATTATGTTGGGTATAACCAGTAGATTCTTAGTTATGGGAAAAATGCGTAGTTTGAAAAAGGTCATGAAGGATCGTACTCAATCATAACAATTAGTTCAAAATTTGCAGCGAGATAAAAGGGGAGAAATCCTTAAGATGTTTAAGGAATATGATATTCTTCCTACGTCTATTAAGAAAGATCCACCTTTCTTTGATTACATGGACTGGCATCCAAGGTTGCACTACAAGACTAATTTGGAAAAACAACAATACTGTATCATAGCTCAAGATATGTTTACATAAGGAGTTTACAAAAATCTGTATGAGGAGTTTTCAGTAGTCACAAATCAGTCTACAGATAAACAAAATTTCAAACCATATATGGAAGGAAAGACTAAAAGGGAGGCAACAATTGAAGAGAAATTGAACTCACAAGTTATAGGGTGTCCCAGTAGGAGCAAGACGCAAATGAGAAGATAACAAATTTGTTTCACATGCCATAAGACTTGGACACTTGATCACAATTGTGGGGTTAGTGTGGACGATGAATCAACAAAAGAAGATGGGCCAGTTAGTAGAGAGAATGAAGAAAAAATTACTTCAGGTGAGAAGTACTATAAACTATTTGTTGGTGGTCTTGAGATTGACATAGATAAATCTTGTAGTGAGATTAGTCCAACTAATGAATCTTGGAGTGATCATAATTTTTTCCCTCCTTTACTTCATGAAGAATACATTAAAACTTCTTGTGAAATTGTTGATAAATAACATGCATCTTATTATGACAAATAATCCCTTGAACATAATGTCGTAATAACATATTTAACCATGCAATCAAACCAACCCAATAAAGAAGAAAAATGCAAGGTACCTACACAATAAGTATTCATGGGTCCCATTGACACAGAGCATGTTGATTTAAGGATTGAAAATGATGAATCACAAGAAGGCGAAGACAAATCAATAATTTTATTATGTGGCAGCCCAATTCACTTTTATGAGTTTGATCAAAGATCTCTAGTATGGCATGATCTTGAGGAAAAATCAAAAAAATTCTTTACATGAGGTTGATTTTGGTGATAGGCAATTTAAATCACATAATTTGAAGAGCTAGTTGAAGGTCACTGAAGATATGATAGTTGCAGCCTTGGTATATTATGATGACACTAGCAATATCATTGAAGACCTCTAATGGAAGACTCAAATTGAAAGGATACAAAAGGAATTGGAAGGTGATTCTTATTTGACAGACTTGCAGGGAGTCAAGGTAGCTCTCGGTTTAATTAAATTTGATTATTTGCATTTACTTTTGGATAGAGATTTCATCTTAAATGTTGCTTGAGTTTATGCTAATGCATTGAAAGGAAAACAAGATGAAGTCAATAAGATCATCATGGAGATTAAACATGCTAAGCATGCACTAGAGGATACACAAATGACTCTCCTAGAAGTTGAAAATCAACTTTTTGTCAATGAGCAATTAAGGGAGAAAGAAAAGAAAGTAATGATAGCAAAAGTCAAACAGGTAATTGATGAGTTTGACCAAATTCAGGAAGTCTTTGACTTGGAGCAGTGTCCTAAATTGGCATTTTTAGAATTAGGACAATAGGATAGTGGGCCTAGGCTGGAAAGAGGGAATTCTTTTCAGATTGTGGATAACTCTCTTTGTGTGTTGAGTGTTGATTGGACATTTTATAATCCACTCTTTGAGTGGGATGATGGAGTACCTCTTGAATTTGATGACACAAGTGATATGCAAGATTTAGATATGGTGTGTAAGTGTGAGTTGGAACCAGTGTATTTTCCTATTAAACCATTCAGGATCGTTGAGTTTTTGCCTCCTACAGTGGAACTTAATAGAATGGATCATCCTTTTGGAGTTGATAGTGATCTCGGTGATGATTCAATGAGTGGATCAGTCACTCAAGAGTTCATTGTGGCTAGTCATGAGGATATTTTCCTTGCACATTGGGATATGTCATCTGATTCTTTTGACAGGGAAATGATCTGTTTGTTACTTGGTGACTTTTTATTCTTGGATCCCTCGTGGTTTAGTGATGATCCCAGTCTATATTTTATGACACTTCCAAATTTTTATTGGCTTACATATATGATTCAACTACATGGGAGTGTGAGGAGGCATGTTGGATATTGTGCATGAGATGGACCCTTGCTTTGCTTGGGAATGGTGAAACCATCAACATAATATATTCTTATTGCAGGACTAAGGTACAACACCCACATCTGGTGGCCTACTTTCTATATCCATTCCTATAGCTAGATAGACAAATTGGTTTAGGATTCGAGTATTGACATGATTGGTGCACTGGTTTTTGTGGATCATGATGAATTGCTTCACAACTCCAAGCATGGTGATGTTTATATCACAGTAGCGCAATGGATTAGTGGAACAACATTTCTAAGGTTGATATAGGATCCTAGTATTTGGTTTGACAAGTAGGTTTAGATTGCTCGAGGGCAAGCAATCTTCAAGAAGGGGTGAATGTAATGTCCCAAATTTTAAGTGACGATTAATTAAATTAAATTTTATTAAGTTGTCAAAAATAAATTAAATTATGCAAATGATGACTTAATATTAATCAATTTAATTAAATAAAAATAAAAGAATATGATATTAAGAAAAACCACTTAATTATTTAAAAGAGAAAAAGAATACCAAAGGTTAAGGAGTGGTAAAGCCAAGGGTTTTCTGGAGATTGCTATAAAAGTACAAGGAGCAGATTGTTCAGAATATGTTCAAATATTTTATTGTATTTGATAAAATTGTCGATGCTTTGACATTAATAGAAATTTCTGGAGACGACAACCTTCAGGAGTTTGATAGAGGAGTTGGACATAAACATGGTTCTTCTAAGGAGTGGATTCACGACAGAATTCAAACTTGTGCCAAATTTGAAGTGTCTCTTATAGAGACAAATCTAGATAAGTGAGGTTTTTGTAGATTTTGAAATATTTAAATATGACATTCAATCTTGCTTGGGAATCAAGGAATCAATTTGTTAATCTTGCAATTTGATAAAGGAATAAGGAAATAAATATTGCATACTTCTAAATGAAAGGTTTTGGCATATCTATGGGGAACCCTATGAGTTCTTCTTATTTTGTTTGCTCCATCAATGCCAACAATCAAAGTCGGGTTGTTTAATTTTAGTATTACTCGTGGTAGTCGCTTCATTAAAAATTACAAGGTGTAATATTTTCTCGCAAGAGATTATAAAGGGTCTAAAGGTGATGATGAATTTATTTATAAAAGAAATTGTTGTGAATTTATGCCTCAATGATTAAAGCATGAGTTTGATATTACATATAATATTGTTTAAAATATTTACTTGTGGGTCCCATTTCTGGTCTATACCCATGGATTTAAGAAGGTTTTGACTTAATATTAATGTTGTGAGAAGTAATATGGTGTGTGAGCAAATATTTTAAATAATTCAGATGTCTACATTAGAAGGGCACTAAAATATTTAATATTTTGGCATTCTCATTAATGACATTGGAGTCTTGTGATGGCTACCTTCATCCAATTATCTCATGATCATGGGTGCAACCAAATTACCTTAGGTAATACTTCATTGGATGGAATGGTGACTTGTTTCAAACTCCATACTAAAGCCACCTGGAAAGGACACTTATCCAACTAGGGTGATATCATTACCATAAGAAGACATACAATAGAGTATAATACCAGAATAACATTGGTTTTGGGCTCTCATAATAGGGTGTAGAGATTAGCAATCACTGGAAACCAAAAGTTGTCATTCTGAGGCCATAATAGGAAGTAGAATGAACAAACAGGTAAAGCTCATTTTCCTAGGGACATTAAGTCTTCTCTGGTGCAATGTATCATATACATTCCTCCTCTAAAATGCAATGTATGTATATTGGGAAAAATGTTTCATGCGTTGAAGATAGTTGTTGTTAGAATTTGAGTCTAGTTCAAGTGTCATTGAATGTCAAAGAATGTATGGACTCATAATTCAAAGCTATTTAGTTTAATCACAAGCTTATAACATGTTTGGAAATGAGTGCTAAGTGTTTCTAAAATGTCAAAAGAGAAGCAAAGAGTTTTAGAAATCGTCATGATCAACCAAGTGTTTGTTCAAAAGCATGACTAGTAAATCTATGCTTTGTATTAAATTTGGAAATCATAAATTAGTGTATCTCTCTCTCTCTCTCTCTATATATATATATATATATATATATATATATATATAGACACCCTAAAATGGACAGACTT
>MU226400.1:838869-849283 GCA_018584345.1 Thuja plicata | reverse complement strand
GCCAGTACATCATCTACTCAAGGCATGATAGGCTCGCAACTAAGTGCACCCATGGTCACTAGTATGCCTCCACCTTTGGTCTCATGGCCAGCACAATCAAGCTCTCATGCTATGCCTTCCATCCCACAAAACACTAGTTGTTCTGAAACTATGCCGCTGCTACAATCAATCCACGCTAATCTTGGGATCAACACATCATGCCCACAAGGATCCATCTCCGCCAGAATGACTTACAGTCAAGGCCCACCCAAAGCCACATCTTTGCCCATTCCGACACCCATCCAACCTCCGCAACAACAACCCCAGCTTCAGTTGCCTCAGTTCCAACCTCTGCAACAACTACCCCAGCTTTAGTTGCCTCATATCCAACCTCAACAAAAACAACCCCAGTTTCAATCCCAACCTCAGCAGCAGCAATACCTACCCCAGCATTATCAACCCCAGTTTCAGTCACAATAGAAAACACATCAAAACCCACAATGGACTACTCATGTCCCTCCTATTACAAATCACCTGGTAGGGATTCAATATCAAGTCCCTAGGATGAAATCCTATGTTCCTACTCAAGGGACACAGAGGCGCAGCCTCATACCCACCACGACACAAAGGAATGTTCACACACATCAGCCTCAATATCAAACAAACATGCTAATGCAACAAATGCAAACTCTTCAAACCCAAATGATCGATATGCAAAATCAGGGGCAAACTAAATCCAATACCGCAGAGGATTTATACCCATACCCATTTGACCATTCTCTTCAAATGTCTCCATTCCCAAACCACTTCTCGGTGCCAAAATTTGACAAATACAGGGGCAGTACCAACCCTATTGAGCATATCCAAGAGTTCTTTGCTAGTTGCGTCGAAGTCACTCATGATGAGACATATCTAATGCTACTATTCCCACAAAGTTTAGCCAGACCAGCAATGGAATGGATCTCACATCTACCTCATGGCATCCAGTCTTGGGGAGAATTGGCTGAAAAGTTCATAGCTCACTTCCATCATAACATCGAACGCAAGGTCAACATCGAGGACCTTTGCGACATTAAACAGAAAGATGGAGTCTTTTGTGAAATTCCTATAGAGATGGAGGAACACGACAAACCGTATAACATATGATGTGCCCGAATAAGACTTAATAGTCATGTTTGTTGACAATCTGATCCCAGACATGTCATTCATAATAGAGCTACAGTTAGCTCCAAACTTCACACAACTAATCGAAAGAGGAATTCGTTGTGAGCATAACTTGGTTAAAAGAGGAATCCTTGCAGATCCCACACAAATAAACACAAATAAAAATGCAACAGAAAAATCTAAATGGTGGAACAAGAACAAAAATGTCACTAGCGATGGTGTCATTGATGTTAAGACAGTCAACTACGCGCAACCCAAGGTGTCACTGCAAGGCGCACCTGTGGCAAACCAAAACGCTACAGGGCCCACTCAACAAGCATACACTCAAAACCAACCTCCCCCTGTACAAGCGGTCGCTGTGTCAAACAGTCATCAACAGAATCAACGCAAACCACGATTTCAATTCCAACAATGAGATTTCACACCATTAGGAGAGCCGATAGAGTCAGCTTTACCCAAGTTGATACAATCAAACACTATCACTCTCCCATAAATCAGAGACTTTGAACAAGATGAAAACAAACTGAGGTGGTATAATGATAAAGACTTCTGCGAGTTTCATCGGGTCAAGGGGCATAAAATAGCCAACTACTACCGATTGAAGCATGCTATTCAAGATCTGATTGACACGGGGATCATTGATGTGATGAGTACTCAAAATAAAGGCACAACTGATCACACCATTTTCAATGATACCTTCCGTGATCACAACAAAGGAAAAGCCTCCGGATCTAGTGGACAAACCGATAAAGTTAAATATACCTATGCCAACAGTGACAATGTCATAAATTGCATAAATCCTTCAGATAACCATGTGGCCACAATCACTATCAGGGACCAAGGTAACAATTGCGCTATAACTACACATCATGCTAGAGTCATCTTGCAAGGAGTACCATCCTCAGCTACCACATCATCCAATCCCATAGCAAACTCGGATCCACAAACAAGCATAGTGGACCAACTAAAGCGCACACCTGCCCAGATCTCCATGTTTGACCTCTTGCGCATATCTCCATAGCATAAACTGGCACTTGACCAAGCACTTCAAAATGCAGCTGTCCCAAGGGACATAACACCCGAAAGCTTCCAAAAAATGGTCAACCATATAGCAGCTAACAAACATTCCACATTCACAGACCGTGATGTGCCGCCGCATAAGCCCCTGCATAATGATCCTCTACACTTACTTGTCCAAATCCACAAAAGTGTTGTCCATAGGGTCCTTGTTGATGGTGGAGTTGGGTTAAACATTTGTACTCTAAAGTTAATCAAGCAACTGGGTTATTCAGAATCAAGCATTGATGTCACAAGGAGGATAAATATCAGAGCCTATGATGAAGAGGAAAGGTCCTCTAAGGGTATTATCATTCTACCTGTTCGCATTGGACCTATGGTTTAAAACACTCCCTTCCAAATCTTAGATCTTGAATTGGGATACAACATGTTACTAGGGAGACCTTGGATACATGAAATGCAAGCTGTACTGTCAACATACCATCAATGCATCAAGTTCCCTCACCAGGGAGAGGAGATCATCATAGAGGGAGATCCCAACCCCTTCCAATATTGCAATGCGGTCCAAATCAGCACCGATAACCAGGTACCATCAAACCAAGATGCAAGCATCCTGTCCTCTTCAGATTCAAATCCCAAAGATGTTACACGGGCAGCGGGAAAGATAGTCATTAACCAGGATGCAAGTATCTCCTCCCCTTCAAATTCAAAACTTAAAGATGTCACAGAGAAAGCGGGCAAGATATCCATCACAGACAAGGGATGTGGTGAATATAGATATGAAGAGGCTTTGACCATCACACACATGCCTCAAAGCCCAAGAACTCACGGTATGCCACAACCTGTTATTGCAACAGAAACTCCGCAACCAATTCTATTTAGATGTCCAACCACAACCTTTGTCCAATGGGGAGACATAGTAGAAGAGAATCCTTTTGAGCAAGACATCAATACCTGGTTATACCGAGACTCCCTTGAGACAATCCGACCACCACTACCTTTGGCAAACTATGGTAACGGTTACACAATGATACAAAGATTTGGGTACGATGGTACAACTAGACTGGGGGCAAGGCAACAGGGCATATATGAATTGCCTCTCCCACCAACCCAAAGAAACACTAGAGTTTTGGGATATGGACAACAAAGCACTAGTCTAGTGATCCAAGACATTCAAGTCAATCAAGAGCAAGTAGCAGAGATGCACTGGGGGCACAACACTGAGCATGTCCTAATAAGCAACATATTAGCGCAGTTGTTGCCCACCGAAGAGGGAACCACACAATCCCAAATAAACCTACACATAGCAATCGACGATAACCAAGGAAGTGAGACATCGGACGAACATTCCATTGAGACAGACTCCCATGAGTACAAGTGGAGATCCCTCCATGATTTTGAACCATCAATCCCTTATTTTTCCCCTCGAGTCGACATTATCATAAATCTAGCGGACCTATTTGAATAGCTGATAATTACCGAACAACCCTGTATAGACAAACATGTCATCCATCAGCCTTCAAGTGGTGCATCCTCATCACAGTCTAATTTTGTAGGCACCATATCAGCAGTCCCTTTTAGTCGACCTGAACCAAACAGTAGTGAAAGTGTTTGTCTTGTACGCCCTGAGCTTATAGCATGGGATCAACAAGGACCACCTGATCTAGATGTCTTTGAGAATGACGAGGCAATAGCTCATTTTGTGGGACTAAGGGAAGGCATTCCGTCAGGAGATCACAAAGCAGGATTCTCCTTTAACCTAGACAGAGCAACATATTTTGGGGAGGAAGCTCCTCTTTCCAGTCCACAAAAGAAAAAAGAACAAAAGAGTAAAAAGCTAAAAGAAGACGTATCTTCTAGCAAAAACCTCTCTGAGGCGCTAGAAGATGGAAAGAGAGAACTCCTCCCCTTAACAGAGGAGAAATCAAAATTGCTAGCTGAAGAGACACAGGAAATCAACTTGGGGGATGACAAGAACCCAAAGAACATTTACTTGGCGAGATCTCTCACCCTTGAGGAGAGAGAGAAATTCATCAGTTTCTTCAAAGCCAGAATGATCAACTTCGCTTGGTCTTACTCGAACATGCCAGGTTTAGATCTAGAGTTGGTGCTACACCATCTCCCACTGCTACCAAATGCCAAACTGGTCAAATAGAAGCTAAGAAAGATGCACCCTCACGTTGCATTACTAGTCAAGGCAGAACTGAAAAAGCTCATGGATGCTAAATTCATCAGACCTATACCATATGCGGATTGGATATCTAATTTGGTACCAGTTACAAAGCACAGTGGTTAGATTCAAATTTGTACGGACTTCCAGGATCTCAATATAACATATCCCAAAGATGACTTTCCTTTACCAAACATCGATATGACAGTGGACCTAACGGCAGGGCATGAAATGCTATCACTTATGGATGGCTTCTCAGGTTACAACCAAATAAGGATAGCACCAGAGGACCAACACAAAATGGCTTTCACATGTCCTTGGGGAACATATTGTTGGAATGTCATGCCATTTGGTCTAAAGAACACTGGAGCAACATATCAGAGGGCAATGACAACCATATTTCATGATCTCATCCATATAATAATGGAAGATTATGTGGATGACATATTAGCCAAATCAATACTCCAAAAGGACCATCTACAGGTGTTGGGGCCCATCTTTGATAGAATGCAGGAATTCAAAGTATGACTAAATCCAAAAAAGTGTGCATTCGGTGTCACAGTGGGAAAATTAATAGGATTCATAGTATCACACAGAGGAATTGAAGTGGATCCAGCAAAGGTCAAAGCAATATTAGAGATTCCTCTACCATCGAACTTGAGATAACTAAGAGGGTTACAAGGAAGGCTCCAATCGATCAGACTCTTCATAGCTCAACTGGCAGACAAGTGCCAAACATCTATTGCATAAAGACATCAAGTTCATATGGACAGAGCAATGTGAACAAGCATTTTAGATATTCAAAGATTACCTTATTAAATCTCCTATATTGGTAACACCAGTACAAGGTAGACCATTGCTTTAATATATCTCAGCGACTGAATCAACGTTAGGTGTCCTCTTGGCACAACATGATGATGCAGGAAAAGAGAGGGCCGTTTACTATATAAGCAGGACTTTGGTTGGATACGAGCTCAACTATACACCCATTGAGAAGTCATGTCTGTCAGTTGTTTTCGCTTCCCAGAAGCTCAGACACTACAAGTTGAGTCACCAAATGAAATTGGTTGCACATATTGATCCTCTCAAGTACCTATTAAGCAAAGCAGCGCTCACGGGAAGACTGGCCAAGTGGGTAATGATCTTAAGCGAGTTCGACATTGAGTATGTAGACAGAAAGGCTATCAAAGGATAAGTGATCGCCGATCAACTAGCAGAGGCACCAATTCAAGACCACCAGCCTATTGTTTCAGACTTTCCTGACGAATCTATCATGACACTACAACCGGCGATCGAGGTATGTCAACTTTATTTTGATGGATCGTGTACAAACCATGGTGCGGGGGCAGGGATAGTTCTTATCACTCCAGACCATGATACAATTATAAAGTCTTTCAGACTCAACTTCCAATGCACCAACAATATAGCAGAATATGAAGCACTGGTCATTGGTTTAAAGATAGCCATTCAATGGAGAATCAAGAACCTGAAAGTCTTTGGCGATTCACAGTTGGTCATTAGTCAAATTAACAATGATTATATGACCAAAGATGAGAAGCTCATACCTTACAGAGCACATATGGAAAGACTGCGCACAAAGTTTCATTACATTTTCTTCGAGCAAATCCCAAGAGCACAAAATAAAGCGACATATGTGATGGCTATCATAGCATCACTGATTGATATGCCAAGTAACGATACCAAATTCCAATTTCTAGTGGAGCAACTCTTGGTGCCATCACATCAGGCATCTATTACAGAATCAGCGTGTGTCTTGAATCCCCATGGTACCAAGATGTCTATAGCTATCTCCAAAACAATGTCTTACCCCCAAACTTGTCCAGGAACTAGAGAAAATCCCTCATCCGCCAAGCCTCTAGGTATACTATCCTCTCAACTACTCTATACAGATGAAGTCTCGATGGAACATTACTACGATGTCTCACTTCCATGGAATCCCAAAAATCTTTGTACGAGGTACATGAAGGAATACGTGGAACCCACGGAGGTGGCAACATCTTAGCTAAAAAAATAATCTACATGGGATACTATTGGCCAATAATAGAGACAGATGCACACGAGCATGTTCAAAGGTGTAGATAGTGTCAAATTCATGGAGACCTCATCCATGCACCAGCACAAGAACTAAAACCCATTACATCATCGTTACCATTTTCAATGTGGGGATTTGACCTAGTGGGCAAAATAACACCTTCAGTAAACGAACACAAGTACATCATAGCAGCAACGGAGTACTTCACCGAGTGGGTGGAAGATATTCCCCTCACTTACATCACTGGAAAATAGATAGCAATGTTCATACTTAATCACATCATCTGTCGATATGGGATCCCCCAAACAATCCTGACAGATCATGGTACACCTTTCCAGAACAGGGATGTTGAAGACCTATGTGAACAATTCCGCATCAAACAAGGGTTCTCATCATTTTACTACCCTCAAGGGAATGGCCAAGCTGAAGCTACCAACAAAACAATCTTGAATATTCTGAAGAAAATAGTAAATGAATTAGGGTGAGACTAGCATTTACAGCTTAGTCCCGCATTATGGGCATACAGAACTAGTGTGAGAACACCTACAAGAGAAACTCCTTTCTCCCTAGTCTATGGAACAGAGGCAGTATTACCCCTCGAAGTGGAAATCCCATCCCTGAGGATATCATTGAAGAACCTGGTTTCAGATGAAGACTATAGAGTGGCTAGGCTCAGTGAACTAGAGCTACTAGATGAAAGAAGGCAGCATGCCTTCGACCACTTACAAGGCTATCAGAATCGCCTTAGAAGGAACTATCACAAGAAGGTGAAGCCACGAACATTTGAGGTAGGAGACCTTGTCCTCATGAAAAATTAGAAGAATCAAGCAGAGTGAGTCAAACCTGGTAAGTTCGAGCCTAACTGGCTAGGACCTTTTGTTATTGTCGGCTCTACTCAGAGTGGGGCATTCATACTAGCAACACTAGAAGGAGATCAGCTCCCCGACTATATCAACAACATGCACCTGAAGAGGTTTTACCCTTAAAGGTCTCTATGGTTAAGGCATTTATCTACATATCCAGAAAATACCAAAAAAAATAAAAAAATACAAAAGTTACCTTGGCGAAAACCTGGCAATCAGGCGCCTTGGCGATAAAAAAAAAAGAAGTAAAAAAGTAAAGAGAAAACAACATCACTCTCTCAGTGAAAACCTGGCAATCAGGCGCTATTGAGTAGGTACCTTGGTGAAAACCTTGCAAACAGGCGCCAAGTGTTCAAATCCAGCTTCACCATCAATGAGCTCCAAAAGCTTGAGCACACTTCAAATGGAAAGATTGACTATCCCAAGCAATATCCAGAAGCACAATCCCCTCTGAGCACTAAGCACTTACCCATGGTTAATACTAGTCCACTAGACTAGGGGCAATTCCAAATGTCCTGAAAAATCTAAAAAATCAGAAAACTCATCAAAAAATTCTAAAAAGATCAAAAATCAAGAGAAAATCAATCTTCATAAAAAACAATCAAAAAATTGCAAAATCCAAAGCAATAAAACCAACTCGGTTATCAAAAAAAGCAAGGGGCAAGCACGCCCAGTCAATCAATTGTCACAATCATCAGCTTTGCAAATCAGCATGGGGCCCATCTGACACAGCTTGATCACCTGCCAAATTGATCAAATCAAAATCTATCAATCAAAATTGTCACAATCATGAGCTTTGCGAACAAGCATTGGGCACATCTGACACATCTTGATCAGCTGCCAACACGATCAGAGCAATCAACTCTATCAATCAATATTGTCACAATCATGAGCTTTGCGAACACGCATTCGGCCCATCTAACACAGCTCGATTCGCTACCAACACGATCAAAGCAATCAAGCCAATCAAGCCTATCCAAAGAGTTGAGCCAATCAAGAGAATCCAAATACATCAAGGAACCATACAAAAATGTTGACTAGGTTAGTCAAGTCAGTCAGATGTTAGTCTATATTTTGGGGTTATGTTCTTACACTACTCCAGGATCCACCATGTGAGGAGAGTAGCTGTGATAGATCATGATTTATTTTCTTTGATTATTGTCTGTTTAATGTTCATTTCAATTTTAGGGCCATGATGATTTAGGATAAATGCGGTAGGTGCTGTCACTTATCTAGCAGCCGCACATTTCCACAATCTGAGCTTAAACTTGGGAAAGAATTGGATATTCCTTCTCTTTTATTTTGCTTGTTTGCTTTATAGAATCAAGAGCTCGCAGTAATATTCAGATGGACTCTAAGTTGCTTTGGATTTCTATCTTGGTTTCTATGGTCCTTCCCTTTATGTTGCAAACAAGAGCTCACAATGCTATCTAGATGGACTCTAGGGGCATAGGAGTTCTATCTTGTTTGCTTGGCTTTCCCTTTCGGAAATCAATAGCTCACAATGTTATCCAGATGGACTTTGGGTGCATAGGAGTTCTATCTTGGTTTCTTTGTTTTAGATTAATTCAGAGGACAAGCGGTATCCAGATGGTCAATATATGGGTGCTCTTGGCTCTCTTTCTTTTCAAACAGGGAACATAGTTGAATCCAGATGGTCAATATTTGGGTGCACTATGGGTCTCTTTCTATTCAATCTCTCTACTCCATCCGCTATCAAGAGGTCGTGGCAGTATCCAGGTGGTATGTGATCTGGATCATTCGACGCTCTTCCAGAATATCAAAAAATACAAAAAAGATGCAATGATGACAAACATTGGAAACAGGGGCAGCGACTTGGGACATTCATCCGTTCTATCATATCATATCTATCCAAAAAATGCAAAAAGAAATTTTTTTCTATCATCACACTCTAGTAGATCAATCTCAGAGTACATCTATCCAAACTAACTTCTTTCTAACTAACACATGCATTACTCAGATATTTTGTGCATAAATAGATTGCATTCATTCAATTAAGTGCATCAGAAAAAGAAAAAGAAAACATGGTAGTCGCATACATGATAAATCATAAATCACATGCATCCATAAAGCATCTCATTAAAATAGGCATTTCATTTACACCATCCTGCATAACATGTCAATATCATAAGAAAAGTAAATCATCCCTATACGAGTCTGGATAATAGAAACACATTGCATATCCATCTCATCACTAATCATGTAGAATCATACATATAGAAAGTAAAACCATTGCACATCATATCAAAACATAGCTGCATCTCATGTAAATCAATATCTGAGTACAAATGCAAAGTCACAAGTCTGAACAAAGAAGATAAACAACATGTATATCATATATATATATATCAGTGTATCCAGATACAAAAAATGGTACTACTTAGTGTATACAACAAATCACTACAAAAAATGGTACAATGTGTATATCAATAGGAGTTACCCCCACCCTCGCCATGAGGAGCACGAGGGGGAGGCATATCTGAATATGTCTTGTGAGAGGACCCAGGAGCTCGGACACCACTACTCTGCGATCGCTGAGCCCTGCTGGATCTCTGCAACGCTGTATAACTGGGAACTCTCTCTGCAGCAGGCACGACGTCCTCATAGTGCCGTCTCCAGTACTCTATCTCTCTCTAAGCCTCTCGCCCAGATCTGTAATATCTATCAAGAATATCTCTGTGAGTAACATCCTGAACACTATCAATAAAGGAGTGGACCTCAGCCCGAGCCTATCACTCTTTGGACTCAGCAGTTATCACATGGGCCTCCAAAATGGTCGCACGGGCATCAGCTAAGGTAAGACAGGTCTGCAAATCCTGCACCTGCTGCGAAAGTCTCTCAACCGCAGAGGGATCATCATACATACCACCCATGGCTACATCCATATCTCCCTCCTCTACCTCTCCACCCAATCCCTCACCTCGCCTCCGCCTGAGTACCACAGAATCATCCCCACTCTCTGAGCTCTCCCTAGTGCTGCTCCTGTTGTTTCCACTCTCCCCTGAGGACCCTGTCTCCACACTCTACTTGTCAAGAGCCTCCACATCTATATCTGTAAGATCAATATCCACATCCTCAATCACAACCCCATCCTCCTCCCTGCGAGCCAAAACTACAATGGTACATCTGTGCACCCTTCGAACTAAC
>MU226400.1:815639-831525 GCA_018584345.1 Thuja plicata | reverse complement strand
TCAGTTAACCAAACTCTATCTCCTCTTTACCAAATGAAGAGGTGGAGTTTACTGAGGACCTCTCTTGTTCCTTTTGATCTCAACCGTTCATCTCCCCATCTCTGGGATTGATCTCAACTGTTCATATCATCACCAATTCTATATAATAGACCCTTCATAACCATTTGAAGGGTCCAGGATTTCAAGCTCTCGTGCGCCATTACTCCGTCAGTTTGGTTCTAGCATTCAAGTCATCTTGCGACCACACACACACATTTCAATTATCAAATTCTTGAAGCTTCTCAAGTCATAGACGCTGCCTAGCCAATACTGAGCATCAAGAACAGTGTTTCGGAAGGAGTAGAGAGAAACAACAGAAGCTTCAAACATCGTGGGGTTTGCATTTATTTGTCTTCCTTTCCCTTGCTTGTACATTTTATTGCTCATGTTTTTGTTATTGATTTAGTAGTCATTATATACCTAATTTGCATTCATTTGTGAAACCTTTGCTACTAACCTTCGCCTTTGGAAAGCTGTGGGAATCGAAGAGAGAGGCGTACAATATATATATATAGAGAGAGAGAGAGAGACACACACACACACATCTGTGTGTGTGTGTACATATCTATCTATATATATATATATATGCGCGCGCGCACACACACACAGATAAAACAAAAAAAAAGATTCTCTTTATCGGGTATTAAACAGGAACTGGGAGCAAATAAAATACCTTTAAATAATATTGACTCAATGGTAGAGCTAATTACAAGTTCGAGCCCGACCTGAAGGAGAATGTGAATTGGTCGATCCTTCATCTTGCTCGTATGACTGTCCACAAGTGACTTGCCTCCCTAGCCGGGTGGCCCCCTACCATACGTCAATCCTTCGTCTTACTCGTTTTATATTTTTAAAAATGGACATACTTGTGACCTTAAATTAAAACACTAATTTTCATCTATTAATTAATTAATCATTTCCCCAAAACAATTAAATAATTAATTTTATTTAATTAATTAACCTTAATTAATCAATCTTCATTAATTAATTAATTAAATTAAATTTCCAAAAGTTTAAATTTAAATATTTAAACTTATTAATTAATTCTTCTAATTAAATTACTTTCATTAAATTAATTCAATTTCACTCAATAATTCAATTCAAAATAAAAAAGAATTTAATTACCTCATGTTTGAATACTTTAATTACAAAAATTAATTAAATATTTAAATAAATCCTTTCTCAAGTTCAAAAAGGTAACTCATGATCAACTTCTCAGTTAATTAAAATATTATATCTTCTCTCCAAGTTTAAGAGGTGGAGTAAACTGGTTGCTTCTCAGTTAAACTAAAACATCACCCCTTCTCTCCAAGTTGGAGAGGCGGAGTTTACTGGTTGATTCTTAATTAACTAAAACATTACCTCTTCTCTCCAAGTTGAAGAGGTGGAGTTTATTGGTTGCTCCTCAGTTAACTAAAGCATTACCTCTTCTCTCAAAGTTGAAGAGGTGGAATTTACTAATTGCTTCTCCGGTTCCTTTTGATCTCAACCATTCATTCTCTAATCTCTAGGATCGATCTCAACCATCCAAATCATTTTCCATATTCTATATAAGCAACCCTTCACAATCATTTGAAGTATCCAGGATTTCAAGCTTTTGTGCACACTTGCTCTGCAGGATTCATGTACGAAGCATCAAAGCATTCTTGTGATCATAATCAATATTGTTTTCTTAAAATCCCAAGTCATAGACATTGTCGATACCAATATTGAGCACCAACAGACACAAAATTTCAAAAGGAGTAGAGAGAAGAAATAAAAGCCCTGAGCATTGTGGTTTACATTCATTTGTTTTCCTCTTTTATTGCTCGTTATTTTATTGTCCATAGATTTATTCTTAGTATTTTCAATTGCTTTCCCCTATTGCAAATTGGCGCTACTAACCCCTTGTTAATTTGAGTTTGGAGCGAGATTGGATCTACACATTTTGGTGAACCCAACGTGAATCAAACGACCTGATAATCACTTGAAGATGACAAACAGAATTTCCTGGCCTCAGTCGTACGACCGCAGTTTCATTTTTCTTATTTTTTTCGACAAACTTTGTAATTTCGCAATTGATGAAAGTTTACCACAATCAACTGGTTTAATACCTCAATCGATCTATGTGTTTCTTAATATTTTTATGTAGTTTTTTAGTCTCTATTTCTGGTATTTTGCCGCAATTGACCGATCTATTTTGCAATCACTAGAAGAATTTTGCAATCGATAGAAGATTGCCACAATTGACATAATATTACCACAATTTACATAATATTACCGTAATTGACAAGAGTATACTGCAATTTCCTGCTAGAATTTTGCATCTGACAGAATCATTTTGCATATGATGAAAGAATTTTGCAATTGCTCTATTTTATTAATTTATTAATTAGATATGAGTTTTTCTCAGTTTCTGTTCAGGAATAAGCAAATGACATATGGTCAAAAGGATAATCAGACACACACCGAGTTCTAGATCACTAAGAGAAACCATACGAAGAATCGCTAATTATCGCACGCAAAAAAGGGCAATCTTGGCAATCACAACTGAAGATCAAAGCAAATATTTTAACAGGTAACTAGATTATCTCAAGTGTTTTGTAGCCAAGTACAAGGTTACCATTAGCCTTAATGGTTTTAACAATCCCAGAGTTGTTGAATATTATTCATTTTGATTTTAGAAGGTTTCGGTATTAATCACTTTTTTATAGCTTGTGGCATGGAAAACAAAGCAACCTAAAATCAACTCATTTCTCTTTTTGGTGCTTAAAAGAAAAGTGTATGCAAAACATCACAATCTCACTTTTCCAATTTGGTGCTTATAATTGACATGGTGCTTAACAATTGAACAAAGGCAAAAAATCTTTGAATTTGGTGCATTAAAATTGGACAAGCAATCTTCATCTACTTTGGGCTTAAAACTGAACTTGCGTGCATGTATGGATGATAACTTAGTTCACACTTGAAATTTTGGTGCTTAATCGATTGACCTTGTGTCTTGAGACTTTGGTGCGCTTGCACAATCTATTAGATTAACCTTTATACTTTTTTAGAAAGGCATGTCTGGGGAAAGTGCTTCTTCCTCAGAGGATGACCTTAAACTGGTAATCCTTCCAATCGGTATATAAGCAAGACACAATCCAAAGCTCAGTTTTATATCTAGCCAAGCTCGGGTGAGGTGTGTTGATATTAGCCTGGATCGGGTGAAGTATCCCTAAGTAGCCAACATGGTCAACTAGGCTCTTAAGTGAGTCACACACATACAAATCGATTGGATAAACTCCACAGACCCTACTACAACTCATTAATTAGAGACCTACTTGTTTTACCTTCGAACAAGTGTCTTATTATAGTGCAAGGGGTTGCAGAATTTCCCCCCAAGATTCCCAATACATGTGTTCCAAGATATTATGTTGATGAGAGAGATCTTCATTAGCACGACAACAATATATGGTAAAGGCAAAAACATGGGCACCTACATCGTGGATCCTTGTGTCCTAGTAGCGTGATGATTGTTGTATGAGCTAACGAACATATAAAGCATTGGGCCTATAATATTGTATCTTTTTGTATTAACATAGTTTAACTGATTTAGTTACATCATAGTATAGTTATCTTAAGGAAGATCATAGTTACAAAACCATTAGGTAGCACCAGACAGCTACCTATTGTATACATTTGTATCATCACGTCATTGCCTATAAATAGGTATACTTAGTTAATACAAAAAGATTCAAAATTGGCTTCAGATATGTATCCATCGATCAACTATTGATCGATTGTCCTACATCCTTAGTCATACATGCAGTTCTGTCTTCAATGCATAAGTTTTGAATGAATTGGTTCAAATTATCTAGTTCTTTATCATTGAGCATGTCTTTGTGAATAGAGCAATATTGGCATGAGATTATGTCCTCCTTATGAATCAAAATTTGTCCTTCCTGCATCAGCATCATGAATCTATCTTTGGATATCTCCATAGCAGCAACAACCTATGATATGATTTGAAAATGTATGAGTTTACAACCAAACTCAGTAAGCAATCTCCTTCTCTTTTGAAAAATCTCCCCATTTTTGTCCTTCTAGAGGAGTCAAAGAATCTCATAGGTAAGAACAGACCAAAAAGTGTTAGATTTTAGATCAAACAACTCAACAAAACTAGCAAGGATTTCACTCCAAGAAAGAGCAATCTTACTATCCCACACAATGGGAGACCCAAAAAAGATGGCCCAAACACCACGAGCATAGGGACATTCAAAAAATAAATGCTCAAAAGATTCAGGGGCTGAACAGACACCATAAATAATGGGACTACCACCATGAGGTAGAGTGGTACCCATAGCAAGCTTCCTTAACAGTAAAAGCCATCTAAAACAAGATTTATTAGGTTCACAAGGAGAATGCCAAAAAAAATTAAAGATAAACTGCCACCTAGAAACTGACCACCCCAACCCCCTCCCATGGTTCACCCTGTCAAAAGGTGAGCAATCCTCTTTGAGCATAGTATATATCTACTTAGTACAAACCTTATAAAAGTTAGTGCCATCTTTCCATTTAGTTCCCTGCAAGAAATCATTAGTATTCATAGTATGTCCAAGAAAGAATTTACCCATAGCTTTAGCAATAATAGAGTATGCATTTTTTTTAGTATTAGGGATATGATATTTATCTGAGATTTTACCCCACATCCCAAATTGATTATCAACCATGATATCTTTAACCAGAGAAATACCATACTTGGACCAGTTTTTAGCTGAGTAGCTTTGTGTTAATGTTTAAGGTTTTCCATTATACTCCACTCCCCACCAAATCGATCTGTCCAACATAGAATAGTAAGGAGACCCCCCACTGACACCCTTGAATAGGATAAAATTTCTAGTTTGGGTCCAGGACTTCTAAATGGATTGGAAGACACTGGATCCAAAGATGGATAACTGAAAGTTCCCAAACACCTTATCACATACGAGAACATTATTCCAATTTTTCCCTTTTTTGATACCATACCTGCATATGATATTCCTGATAAGAACCTTCCATGGTTCATTTCTTGAGAGTGTTTGGATAATCTATTTTGATGTTGACACAAGGAGGGTAAGGAGAACAGGGCCTAAGGCACTCTTAGCTATCCAAACCAAATTGCAAAACAACACATAAGCAACAACACAAGAAGGGAGAGAAGAAACAATAGATACTTTGCATTAATTCATCAAACTCATTATATGTCGGGCTGTAAGGTCTTCCCAATTTTGGCAATATACATTCAGATGCTTACAGAATAATCTTGATATATGCAAGGTCACAAACCTGTGATCTAAATCTGCCAACACTTAACATTTTATCCCCAAAACCTCCTCCCTAATCTAAGAACAAAAACCAAATATATACAAGAGTCCACCAGAGAGGTCGACACTCAGATCCTAAAGATCCAACATAGGAAATAGTAAAGACCTAGATTTAGGTCCACACACATCCCAATAAGCAATCCCACATTAATTACACTACAAAAATTAAATGCAGAAGTTGACCAGAAGATCCAACTTCAAAATAAACAACTAGCTAAGAAGATGACCGAGCAACAGGAACAACTTGGTAATAAAACAATCGAGCAACGGAAACAACTCGGTGAAAGAAACCACTGAGCAACCAACATTCACTGAGACCCATCAGTAAAGCAAGATAGAACAAGTAGTTGAGCAACAACATTTACCAAGCACTTTATCGAGCAACCTCCAAATAAGCTAAAGTACAAAACAAACATATTTTTGGTTGATAAGGATTGCCATAGAACCCAAGATGCTCCTGCATCAGGCACCTAGGGTTAAAATAAATGATTCCCTAAATCATGTGTCAGGTCCAACCTGAAATGAATCCAACTTAGATTAAGCAATCAAGGATGAGCCCTCAATCAGTCTATTCTTCCATTTTATCAGATACTCATACAAATCTAAAATATTGAATATAGGTGATATATCCATGTCATCAGGTAATTCTACTTCATAATCATTTCCACTGTCAAATCTTCTCAATATTTTACAAGGACCAAATGTCTTCATATTCAATTTTCTATAAGTTCCAATAGGAAATATTCCTTTCTTCAAATGAACCATTACTACATCATCAACTTCAAAAGTCTTATGTCTTCTTGATTTATCTGCACTATCCTTGTATTTCTGATTACTTTGCTCCAACTTATGTTTTACATCCTCATGCAATGTCTTCATAAACTCAGCAAACTTTTTTGCTTCAACACTTCTTTTCTCTTCTCTAACAATGTCTCTCAAGTCTAATATACCTCTCGATTGTGTGCCATGAACAATATCAAAAGGCGTCTTTCCAGTACTTCTATTTACTGAACTGTTGTATGCAAACTTTGCTTGTGCTAACATCAAATCCCAATCACTTGGTGTCTCCAACTAAACATCTTAACAAGTTACCCAAACTTTGGTTTACAACCTATGTTTGTCCATCAGTCTGTGGATGAAATGTAGAACTATACTTCAACTCGGTATCCAACTTCTTCCAAAGTGTTTTCCAAAAATAGCTAACAAACTTACAGTCTCGGTTAGAGATGATACTCCTCGATAATCCATACAATCTGACAATCTCCTTAAAGAAAAGATCTGCCATATGTACTACATCTGATGTTTTTCTACATGATATGAAATGTGTCATCTTAGAGAATCTATCCACAACAACAAATATTGAATCATTACCTCTTGCTGTCCTCGGTAAGCCAAGAACAAAATCCATGATGATATCACTCCAAGGTTTCCCAGGAATAGTAATTGGTGTATACAATCCAATATTCTAACTTCTTTTGCAATTTGACAAACTCCACAACTTTTCACAAATTTCTGAATATCCTTATATAACTGAGGCCAAAAATACATTTCCTTAGCAGTCTCCATCAAGCTACCAAACCAAAACAAACATATTTTTAGTTGATACAAGATTGCCAAGAACCCAAGATGCTCCTACATCATTGTCACTTACATCACTTGAACCATTCAAAATTCACATGAACTACTTGTCAAGATATAGTGTCAAGGGTAATAATTCAAATATGTGAACTAGTTGGTGTTGAAAGTTCAAGCTCTGAAGATCGGAGTCCTAGACCGGTCATGTTTAGTGATTTTTCTTCAGATGATGGTGCTTTACCACCTTATGAAAAACCCCAACTCAATCAAGATATCAAAGACCAAATATCATTAGGTAGTGGTGACATACAAGAAGAGGACAAAGAAGAGATGTATTCTTCAGATAATGGAGAGAATAAAAAACTGGAACCTAAAATACCAAGAGACTGAGACAGGTTTCAGCCCAAGCCAAAATTAGTCAAGCAACATCATACCAAGAGACCGAGATAGATTTCAGCCCAAGCCAAAATCAGTCAAGCAACATCAAATATGGAAGCTGTGAATTGATGAATCTAAGTGTAAACAAGGAGCCATTGTAGTGACTAAATTAATTGATCCAAGAGGTAAGTCTTTCTACATTGTGTATATAGATTGTATTTTTTATGTACTAATAATGTTGCAGAGTACGAGGCATTGATTCAAGGTCTCCTCATGACACATAAAAGAGTTATCAAAGATTTGGTAGTGGAAGGTGACTCCCATTTGGTCGTCAAGAAGATTCACATCCAATATTCATGTAATGAAAAAAGGGTGATTTCTTACCAAAACATAGTATGAGACTTAATTAAGGACTTTGAGGCATTTAACATTAAATCTATCCCAAGAAGAAATAATGTTGTTGTAGATGCACTTGTAATATCTTCTAGTTCATTACGTCCCATGAAGAAGTCTGAATTAACAAGGTTCTCGGTTGAGCTTGTTGTTTCCCTGACAATTCTGGACAATATCACAAATTTCCAAGTATTTTAGGATGATCAACATGTCCTATAATTAATTATGTGCGTGGGTGCATTTGAGAAGAGATTTATTGATGAAGAACCATAGGAACTAGATGAGCTAGCTAAATCAGAGGAACCAGATGATCAAGGAATCATAAATTTGAAAACTAATTCCATCCCCAAAGGCATGGTGGCTTTGGAAAGGAATTTTGATAAAGATGAATCAGTTGTAAAAAGGAAACCAAAGCCACTACATGGGGGTGATGAGTCTGAGACATAAAACCTTGGAACAAAGAGTGACCCAAGAGAAGTCCATATTGGGAAGGTTGACATGGAATATGAGAATGTGAGAATGGTGCAACTTCTTACTAAGTATTGAGATGTCATAGCTTGGAGTTATGAAGAATTGAAAACCTATGACACCTCTACCATAGTGTACAATATCTAACTGAAACTAGATGCCAAGCCTTTTCGGTAGAGGTAGAGATTGGTTAATCCTGTGATAGAACCATTGATACAAAAGGAAGTTCAAAATTTTTTGGACACAAAGATTATTTTTCCAATCAGGCACTCCACATGGGTTGCAAATTTGGTCCCATTAAGAAATAAGAGTCAAGAAATAAGGTTATGTGTGGATTTATAGAACTTGATCCGAGATTCCCAAAAGGAAAATTACCCACTGGAATCTCTAGACGAAGTGACACAGGTGGTAAATAGATCACAAATGATGAGATTCCTCGATGCTTATTTAGGTTACAATCAGGTTATGGTACATGAGGAAGACATATTGAAGACAATATTCACCACTAAGTGGGGAACATTTGTATACTGCCAGATGTCGTTTAGCTTGATTAATATTGGAGAAACCTTTTAATGAGCGATGGATGTCACTTTCAAGGGGTTATTTGGAAAATATATTATTATCTACATGGATGATCTGATAGTATTTTCTAAAGACCGGGTAGATCACATAGATGACTTGCGGAAAGTGCTTAAAAGATGTAGGAGGTACGAAATATCGCTAGACCCAAAGAAATGTGTGTTTGGAGTCACAGAAGGAAATTTTATAGGAAATGTAATTTCAAAGGTCGAGATAGTAATATATCCTTAATGTGTCGAGGCCATCCTCAAATTGATCCCACCAAACAATAAGAAAGAGTTAAAATCTTTGTTCACGAATAAAATATTTGTGAGAAAATTTATTAGTGATTTTGTGGAGATAATGAAACCCTTGAACAACATGCTAAAAAGAAAACTAAGATTGAATGGATGGCTCTTGTGAAGAATTCATTTGAGTAGGTCAAAATTGCCATTGTTATAACTCTAATGCTAGTTAGTCCTGATTACACACTACCTTTAAAATTATATTCATTCACTTTAGAGAATTCACGTGCTAGAATTCTAATACAAAAGAATGATGGGGAAAATGAAAGATTGATTGCATTCATGATTTTCCCTCTTAAGAATGCTAAAACTAGATACCCCAACCTGGATAAACAATCATTTTCCTTGGTAAAAGTTGTCAAGAAGTTTAGACACATTATCCTATACCCCACAATAAAGTATGCGCTAATGCAAAACGAGTTAGGGAAACATCGAGGCAAATGAATGAAAATTCTCCAAGAATTTGATCTAGAGATCTAACCTATGAGACTAGTTAGAGGTCGAGGTTTAACCAAGTTGATGGAGGGAATGGGAGAAGGATTGGTGTGTTATTTTTACACAAATAAAGAGGTATTGTCAAATGTTTGGTACTAAGAGGTGGTATATTATCTTCTCCAAAATTAGTGCCCAGAAGGAATGAACAACTCAAAGAGAAGGGATTTGAGGACCATATATAATTCCTATATGATGAAGAATGGATAGTTGTACAAATGCAGTTATGATGGGTTATATTTAAGGTATTTGGACAAAATTGAAGCAAGATAAATTCTAACTAATTTTTATGACAAATATGGAACAGACCACGGGTCCACAGAGGCCACTGCTCATCAAATCTTAAGATTAGGTTATTACTGGCTGACTTTGTTTAAGGACACTAATGAACATGTGTGATCATGTCATATATGTCAGAAAAGTGCTACACGAGAAAGAAACTCAGCAATGCCCTTGTGACCAGTGTGCGAAGTGCACCCATTTTCCCAATGGGGTTTAGACTTTGTTGGTGCAATCAACCCACCATCCTCTGCATGTCATAGGTATATCCTAGTAGCGAAGGACTACTGCACATAGTAGATGGAAGCTCAAGCATTCAAGAACTGCACTACTGAGGTTATAACCAAGTTTCTCAAGGAATTCATCGTGACAAGGTTTGGTATGCCCTTTCATTTGGTATGCAATAATGTATCATCATTTTTATCTACATCTCTCACACAATGGGATTTTGAAAACTAGGTAATCCTCAAATTCTCATCTAATTAGTATCCATAAAGGAATGGGGTGGTAGAATCTATGATTAAAATTTTTATGACTTTGATCAAGCGTCTCTTGGATAACAACCTAAAATATTGGCATACCCAATTGAAATATGTCTTATGGACAGACCGAGTGAGGATCAAAAATGCTTTAGGGACATCCCCTTACCAACTAATATATGTCCTAGAACCTTTTTCCTATGAACCTAAAAATCTTGGTATTGAAATTCATGACCGAATATGTTGAGGGTGAGGATAGAGTTCAGACTAGGCTCATGAACCTACTTGATCTTGAAGAGAAAAGAACAAAAACCTTGTAACATGTCTCCAAACATCAAGCTATTGTCAAGCGTTGGTTTGAAAATAGAGCTAAAATCTAAACCTTTAGTAATTTTGATCTTGTTCTCATGTGGGACAAGGTAAAAGAGAAGACAGGAAGCCACACCAAGTTTGAGAGATTGTAGACTGGCCCATACCAAATCAGGGAAATTTTGGGGGAAAATACTTTTAGGATCAGTGTGTTGGATGGGGAGTTGGCTCCATTTACCATCAATGGTTCTTTCCTCAAACATTACTTTGGGTATTGAGAGTTAGATGATTTATTTCCCATGTACTATAGCAATTTAGAGTATTTTCTTCTTTGGTTTATTTTGTTTGTTTTATTTTTTGGTTGTTTTTGTTTCCTTTGTGTCTTCATGTTAGGAGGTCACTATTTTTTGAGGTTTTTCTTGACAAGTGTTGAACCTCAACTTGTTCTCGATAGAGGGAAGGGGTATTTCTTAGTCAAAATGCCCAAAAGAATGTGTACTCATAAGAAAACTATATCCAGAGGTTCGAAATGGAAGTGTTTTTTCATTGTCAATCTGAAGAGTGTTCGGTGCTAGCTATCTAAATCACATGTACACACAAAAAAGGGAATAAATGATACCTGAAGTCTATTTTCTTGGTTGAGTGTTGATTGAAGTCATTATAACCATGTTGTAATGGATGACTACTAGTTTTAGAACCCTACAAATCTGACTAAAAAAAAGAGAAGAAGCATTACTAAGTGATCCAAATCATAAAAAAGTTGAAAAATTACTAAGTGATCTTAATCACCAAGAAATTCACAAAGAATAAGGATTAATAAGTGATCAAAATCATCAAGAATCAATTAAAACTATAAAGTGATATAAATCATCAAGAAGTTCACAAAGAAAGAGGGATTACGAAGTGATACAAAGAAGAGTGATATTTAAAATAGAAAAAGCTCAGTTGAAATAAAATGGGTGATTCTAGAAACATCTACCGGGGCTATGGATGCTTGACCAGTAGTAGAGAAATGTTAGATTGAAATACCATAGGAAAATTTGTCAAGACTATTATTGCATGACTGGTAGTAGATTCATTCCTAGGGAATCCTTTCCAATCATGTCAAGACTGGTCTTTGGTTGGTGACACATGTAAAGTACACACTAGACAGTTCAACAATTAGATATCAATTTAGAGGTCGGTGAAATAATGTTCCCATGAGTAATATCTATATTTAGTCTATTATGAGGCATGAGCTGAGAGGTCATTTGCTGGTAAAGAAATGTCATGGCCATTTCTTCTTTGTCGGGGCTATTTGTTGTGTCCCCCACAACTCACACCCATTTTTTTGGTCGTTTGGCCTAATGGGGACTCCTCTTTTTTATTTTAGTTTCTTGTTTTGGGATTCCTATGGTTGACCTAGTTAGGTATCTGGTGAGTCAGATTATGGGCTTACATGCTCTCGATAGTTGGATACTATCTTAGCTCACCATTATCCTCTCCCTCCTTTATTTTATCCTTTTCTTGTCCCCTTATTTTTCCCTTTTATTTTCTTTGTTTTGTATTTAGGTTTATATTTTTAAGTCTTTGAATTCTATCTTTCAAACTTTTGGGGTATCGGTGGTCCTCGAGACCCCGAATCCTGATGTCCCTAACCCTGCTCCCTACGACTAAGCCATGAAGCCTTCAAATGATCATGTTTCCAGGGTTTCCATAACCCTAACACCCCAGAATCCATGAAAATCTAACCCCCATGGTGTGTGGGCTAATTTCACCCATCCCAAGGCCTATTTAAAAGCATTTTCCCTCTCATTCTTGCACTGCGAGTTTGAATTATTTTTGGAGTGACGAGGGTTTGTTATTTTCAGCGTCTAGTTTATTTAAGATTTCTTTAGTGATTGGGTGTGTTTGCTGCAAGGTTTCTTATTTTTCATTGTTTATTGTGACATCTTTGGTCTCATCTTCTCTCACATAGGTGGGTTTATTTTCCATGGGTTTCCCTAGTTTCATTCTCATTTTTTTTTTTCTCGTCTCTTATTTTTTCCTTAGTTTTCCTTTTAGGATTTTTGTGTTGAGATTTTTGGTTTGTCGAAGGGTCTGTTAGGTTTTTTGGTCTCATTTTTTTGTTTCCACCCAAGCCCTTGTTTTGCATGGTGTCAGGATTATGACCTCCAAAATATCTCAACACATTCAACCCTGACACTTGGAAGGAAATTAGAGCCCGAAACATCGAAGACCAACTATAGAAATGCCTAAGGCTAGCCATCACCTTTTGTATTATTGGAGCCTTTGGACCCTGACACCTTGAAAGGGGTCTCATTCTCTACAACGTTGACACCCAAAATCCAACCAAGAAGGCCTTAAACTGAGTCAAATTCATGGTTTTGGGGGTCTAAAATGCCAAATGAGGTTTTTCGCCCCCAACACCCCACAAGTTTGAAAGCTCCAATAAAGTGCCTTTTCTCAGTTTTTAGGCCCGATTCTTCAGTTAATTTGGTTTTTATGCTATTTAAGGTTTGCTAGAGTATTTTTCTTTCATGTGAGTAGGTTAATAATTGTTTTAGATTAGTTTTACACTTTTAATAAATCATGCTAACAAATGTCTTCTATGAGTGGAAGATTCCAAGTATGTATACAACCCTCTTGATGAACTACAAGTTCAAAAGATATAACACACATTCCAAAATGGGTAATATCCATAGTGAGATTAAAGACACATACATTGGACACATGGACTTCAACACTTTACTAAAAGAAATAGCAAAACCTTACGACCAATAATCAGATGCCATGACCATGGTTTTCTCTGGGATAGTTAATGTTGTAGGACACCCGGTGTTGATTCTCTCTCCAGACCTTGTTATGACCATTTGTAGATTATTGTGTACCTAATTAGAGATGTATAAAGAATAAATTTAGTTATATAGTATTGGACATTCACCCTGATTCCATAGAAGAAGTATTTCACATTCCCACTATGGATAGTTATTATCTTGTTTCTAGGGAGCGCGAGGAATGATACTTCATAGATACCCCAGACATATATGAATAGATAAACAAGGACTACTTGGCACACCCTTGAAAAAATGGATATGCATAGGGATTATATAATTGAAGATATGCAGAACTGGATCACCCTATTGAGAAGAATCTATGGGTAGCCACATGCTAGGCAGTTGGAACTCTGAATGATCTTCATCATTTAGATAATTAGGGGGAGGAGAAAGAAGATTTATTGGGGACAAATAATTTGTGACAACCTTGATGAGAAGTTAAAGAATGTGAAGTACAACCCAAGGTTTAATATGACATTATACATTATATACTTGCTAGGAGCATGAGTGGAGTACCTGAGACTCTAAAGTATGGGATCCTTGTGAGAATCAAATGCCTACCCTTGTACAATGTATCCCCAATTGGTGAGGAAGGAGAAACTCAATGCCAAAATTCAAGAATATAGGATTGTCAATGACACCTTCATTTTTGCAATCATCCTATTATTTAAGGGTGATTATTCCAAAAGGTTATTAGAGGAATTTGCTGCCAAAATTAAGATGACCGAGAGCTACTATATCCAATTTTGAACCTTTTCATACATCTGGATGGAAGGATCTATGATTAAACCCATGAAACTACCAACATATCCCTTATACAAGATCATTCTGATGGAGATGAGTCGAAAACTGGCACATGCCCATGAGATGATTATGAAGAAGCATAAGAACTACTGGGACTTTCCAATATCCATTCGAGCTTACATAGTCCTAGATATCAAATTATGTAAGTCCATTTGTCAGGAATGGGATGAATGTACCTTGGATTAATATGGAGTTAGAAGACCTAGGTTTGATCCCATAGACACCTTAAGTAAGATCAAAGGATCCTATTAAAAACATGAGACTCATCTAGAGGATCATTGGATGAATTGTGTCAATGAATAATGTATAAATTAGAGACTACTACAGGATGTCATTGGACCTCGTCCAACATGTTATTCAAGTACATATTCCTCTACAAAATAGGGATAAGGATTCAAATGATATTTTGGATCCACTATAAAATAAGGATAAAGTATATAACCAGGCAATATTGAATGTCGAAGTGGAAAAATTGGAAAATGATGGCATCTAGCATAGGAATTGGCATGTGGTTGCAATTATAAAGAAATAAAAACACAGGCCATTCAAGATGCATAATGTACCCATGAAGCCAAAGGTAGATCCTCCTACAAAGATCAACAAGCGAAAAGGGGTAAAAGTTAATATCCCTCCATTCAAGGAGGTTGCTCCTACTCCTAGTACTATCTTTGGCCATGTGAGGAAAACTGTAGGGAGTGTTCCTTTAGTTAGTATGGGAAGATACAAAAAGACCAAGAAGAAAGAAAATTCATTTGATGTTCCACCTTCCACTCAAACTGTTCGAGAAGCTAGCATGACATCAAATATTGACATACATGTTGGGGCTAATTCCACATTCAAAAAACCATAGATTCCCTCTTTTAGGTTTCACATGCCTAAGTCCCCAAAAAATTATCCAAAGGAGAAAGAGTACCAAAGGACCAAAAATGAATACTTTGGTCTCTCCTAATTTGGAGACATTACTAGAAGAGGAAGATTTCAGTGAGGAGGATGTTCCTTTAGTGAGGAGAACTCGAAAAGCTACCATAGCTGCTAAGAGAAATGAAGCAAAGGAGACCACCCAACTTGACCTACATAAGGAGATCTTGGGGTTTGAAACAAGTACAAAATAGGAGGTCGAGGTTGGATATCAATTAAGTTTTGATGAATTTTAGGTGTCTGATTTTGAAAGCATCCTGGGATTCAAGGAGGCATCACAAGACATGTTAGGTGTAGATATGGGGATGGCCACAGATGTCCATTAGGGGTTAGTTCAAATTAATGTCCAGGTGCATCCACCATTCCAATCAAAGGAACTCCCTACTGAGAAGGTTCTAGAGGATTAGCAATAGGCTGAAGTTCATATTACTCCATCAATTGAAGAGAGATAGAGTGAGGGAGCTGAGAAATTGGGTGCAAAAATAGAACGAATGGATAAATAAATTGATACAACTCAAGAAGGATTGAAGGAAGGAGAGATTGACATCGATTTACAAATTAAGGAGCCTAAGGGAGATGAATCAGTACAGGTTGAGAAGCAACTAGAGAAGAAACCATAGATGCCTCTGTAGACGTCCAAAATCGTCCTTATATTAATTTAATTAATATTCCCATAACATTATAGTTAATTTTAATTAATTATATTTGTTATATTCTTCTATCTATTTAATTAAATTTATTTAATTAAA
>MU226400.1:786413-798864 GCA_018584345.1 Thuja plicata | reverse complement strand
AGAAATTACATGTTAGGATAATGGCAAATGAACTTATTTCTATTGTCTTATGCATATCATCTTAGCTTAGTCTTTGAATCTCCATCATAGTATAGCTTTTGCATTCATCAAATCATTGTGATGGCTTGAGACAAGTTTCTCATACTTGTTCTTGAGCTCTTCACTCTCTTAGCTTGCATTGTTATCAATAGTGGGATTTAATATATTGTGTTGGGAGAGCACACCCACAAACCTCTCTAAGAGCAAATCAACAAGGCTTGGGTGCACTTGTTTGGCTCATCGGAGGTTGTGATGAATCTCTACTTGTTATTTAATAGTATGCTTTAGATATGTATGATGTTGTTATTTAGTGTTTATCTCTAACGTTTGCATGTCTGAGCGTGCTCCCAACAGGTTAGGTTTCATTGCATACAGCCTCCACCTCAGTTAGAGCAAGAAGAGCATGAGGAAGAAGGTCATGAGGAAGAGATGTAGGTGGGGCCATCGATGATGAATATGGCTCCTTATGAACCACTTACAACTAGCTTTAAACCTACCCAGCTAGCTAAGGCGATCCAACCCAAAAAGAGGACATGTATAGAGATAGAGGATGTTTATCTAGCCCAAATTTGTAAAGCATTCCACCAAGGGGATCCTAGTAGGAAATCTTGAAGGATTTCTTATGTGAGCAGAGACAGGAGTGGGAGTTGGAAGGAATAGGTTATGGTACCTCCACCTACTATTAGTACAAAAGAGGTTATAGTTGATGATTATGTCATAGAGGAAGTAGACCTAGGAAAATATATTAGAGAGGGTGGTAAGGCATTAGAAATGTTAGGAGTTTTCCAATTGTTTGAATATATGTAACAAGATGAGACTAAAATTCAAGGTCTACATTGGCAAAATAAAGTCCTTAAGGACTATATTTCCCAAATAGTTGGTCCCCTTGATCAATATAACCTAGAGGAATAATTACAAGTGACACTCAAAAAGAGAGCGGTCCCAAAGGCTTCTAGAATTCTTATGTCTTTTTCAAAGGCTTGTGAAAAATGGAGGATAGGGTTAGAAAGATTTGGTACAAAGACCATTCAGATTGTTTTGAGACATTTTTGGATTATTTTCATATAATTAAATCAATTTTTAGACTTGTTTGATGGAGAACATGGAATAGAAAAATGTAGAAGACATTGAAAGATTTGAAGAAGATCAGAAGGCAAGATTCTAAAATTCTGACAAAAATTTATGAAGATTCAGAGTTAGACAAATTTGACACCTGGATAAGCACTATCAATTTTGCAGTCAAAGATTATCACAAGAAACTTGGCACAATTGAGAAAAAGAGAAAGGATGTTCTATTGTGGATATAAGAGAGATAAGTTTTTTTATGGAATTGACTCTGGAGTATATCAAGATGAAGAAAAACATAAGCTGTATTCAATAACTAATATTGTTCAAGAATTTTTGAGAATACTTGAAAGTGTGAACACTGGGGATGATGTGCAATGTATGTTTTATGAAAAAGGGGATATGAGGGAGATAGTGGACCACATTGAAAAAATATAGAGTTTTGGAACCAAAATCACATCCTTCCCAAAGAAGAAGCAAGCTCATTTGAAGTTCATGAAGCTTCCAGACTTTGGGGAAGTTGGTGAAATCATTGAAAAATTCCAAGATGCACTTCCAAGTGTTCTTCCTCAACTCTAAGAATTGTTTGGTGTTATCTCATTCAAATTTTTGTCCCTATTGATTGTCAAAGGTAGCTAAGTTCAGATTTGTTTTTCCAAAGCATCTACAATCCTAAAAATGCAAAAAAAAAATGTTATTTTCATCAAAAAGACATATTTTCAAGGTCATAGATCAAGGATTATAGGCCATTTTGGGCTTTCTTGAAGTATTTAATCAGTTTCATAACCTAACAACACTCTATTCCATCAATTTTGGGTGTTAGAAACAAAGTGATTTCATTTTGGGATCATTTTTGCAAAAAATGGTTGTAAAGTGCAATGATTCCAAACTTTTTGGATGTGAATGAGGCTCAATTTTACATTTTTTTGACGTATTAAAGGATGAAAATCCACTTTAGCATGATAAACAATAGTTTAGGAATCTTTTTAGGCAGTTAAACTTTATATTTAATTTAATTTTTCTATTTTTACATGGTTGGAAACCCTAGTTATGGGATTTACAATTTGTGAATGTAAACACTTTAAAAGAATAATTGGGTATTGTAAGTAAGGTCAGATCTTTTTCAATAGAAACTTAATAAAATTGGTGTTGCATTCATGGTGTGCTTTGTTTCCATCTATGTGAGTTTTGGAAATTTATTTTCAGTATTTAAGAACAAGTTGTGTTTCTTTGTGATTGTTCCTGTAAATTTTTAGATCGGTATTAATTCTCATTGAATCTACTCATCGTGACGAATGTTTTGAGAAGATATTTACATTTGTGCTTGAGGATAAAATTGTCTCATGTGTATGCATACATGAATGGATTCACGATCTGATGAATTTTGAGAAATATTCTATCTTATTAAATTCTATTGGTGATTACGTCTGCTAAATATGAGTTGTGAGTTATTCTAACACATGTTTTGTGGGTTTCCTTTATCATATCTGGAATTTAATATGAGAGTTGAATCATTGGTGGTTGATGTCTATTAGGAATTTATTTTCAATAATTTGCTTAAAATCTGTTGTTACTTTCTTCTTTTTATTTTTTTGAAATAGTGTTAAATTTGGAAATTCATCTTAGATTTCAATTTAGATCGCACGAATAGAATTGCATGAATATTAGTCTTAAAATTTTGAAAAATGGGTATAAAAAGTGTTTAAATATCTTTGTTACAGCTTCACTCCAAACAAACTAGCAAAGGCCTCCTTGTGAACATTCACATTTATCTTCAATTGAGTCTCCACATGGTTGTATCATGACCACTGAGAACATTGTGAGTAACCTCGTTACTCTTTCAAGTGGTGAATTTGTATCACTTATTCATAACTATTACATTGTATAAACACGATGCTCAACAAAACCCCAAGTCAAACCCTCATTATGGAATGTATTACATCATTGTGAATACCATAAGAACAAGGGACATAAGAAAAATGAGTGTATGTGATTAAAACATGTTGTTCAATATCTCATTGATAATGGGATCATCCAAGTAGGACCTAAAAAGAATGAAGACCATATAAATTTCAAAACTCCTTTCTTAAAACATGAGAAGGGTGAATCTTCTAATATGAATCAAAACAAAGAGATGTTTTAGACACACAAAAATGGTTCATACCTATGTGCCCCTTTTTAACATGTCTTCTATCTTGTGTCACTCCTCACTCAATTGATTACTAACATTTCTCTCATAACCTATGTCGCTTTGGCCAAATTGATCATTTTCAAATCAATCTAAGGCACTATCAAAGTTCATCAATGCCTCATCATCATCAATCCAAGGAATTGTTAATGTTCATCAATGCCTCATCATCATCAATCCAAGGCTTTTTCAAAGTTCATTGATGCCTCGTAATTTTCAAATCATTATAGAGCATTGTCAAATCTCCTCGATGCATAATCAAATCACTTTCAAGTCAATCAAATCATGTCAAATCCTTATATACTCATCATCAACAATTCAATTCATTTTCAATCCAAGGCATTGTTAAAGTTCATCGATGCCTCATCATCTTCAATCCAAGGAATTGTTAAAGTTCATTAATGCCTCATCATTTCAAATATTGTCAATCTTTTTCAAAATCAATCCTCTGGTATTGTCAAATATCATCAATACCTTATCATCAAATCAATCCATGTATTATCAATCTCAATATTTTTTTATCATTATTTGAGCGCATTGTCAAATTTAATCAATGCTTTATCATTGTTAGTCTATTTAATGGCATTGTCAAAGTTCATCAATGTTGTTTCAAATCAACCTTACCAACTAGTTTCAAACCAATCAATTAGAGGGTATTGTCAAAGTTCATCTATGCCTCATCGTCATCATCATTATCAAATTGATCCAAGTCAATTCAATAGCATTGACAAAGTTCATCGATGCTATTTTAGATCATCATAATCAATCATTTTCATCACTATTCGAGTGTATTGCCAAAGTTCATCGATGCCTCCTCATTTTGATAACTATCTCAAAACTATCATAATTATTCCTAAATCCTCAGAAAAATCATCAAAACCAAGTCAATTTCGTATCAATGTCATCAATTCAGTCAACGATCCACTAATTTTTCCTTTTGGGATAAATAATTGATGGTTTATCCCTATGTCCTAAGCATTTAATCAAACTAATCATCCATTTCCTATTTCTCCTACAATTAATTAATTGGTCACTTTTTTGAATTATGGGATTTTCTAAATTCTTAAATTCCTAATTTGGAGGGAATAATGAATTTTTAAAATTCAAAATTCTAACTCTTACACCCTTCCCCCTAATTGTGCTTTCATCTCCTACTAATTAGCTTCATGATCTCTTCTTCCCTTCCCTATCTTTTCCCCCTAATTGTGCTTCCTAATTTCGTACTAATTTTCCTCCATCCTTCCCTTCCAAAATCCCTAAATTTGTGCATTTGATTTCTCATTCCATTTTATGCATTCAATTTGTCATAATTATGACAATTTTCCATTCGCACATTCAAGTTTCCAAATATTCCTTTTGGTCTCTCATCCCATAAATTGAGATCAATTTTCTCAATAAAAAAAAATGCACTCCTAGTATTCTGATGTTGTCACTTTTCTTTCAAGTTATTAGTGCATTTTAGTCATTATCAAGAGTAACATCAATCCATTTCAATGGAGAAGAAAGGAGAACATTGGAGCTACATTTGAAGGGGGTTTTAAAGTTTATTTGCTTTGTATTTATGCCTTCATTTCAAATGGATTTAATGGTAGATTAGATTAGGTTTTCATGATGTTTTGAGGTTTTTTGGTCGCCTATATTATGCATTTTAACCCTTTGTCTGCAATGTGTTTTCTTTTATGCAAAGGGATGACATTATCATCCCATCTTTCTGTGTCATGGTGCGACACATATGATTTTACATATTAAATAAATCTCTCATAATAAAAGTGTACTTATGAAAGCAATGTTTCCTCATTACTAACTCTTCTATGCCTTATTTTTTTCTTTTTGCTAACATTTCTTCTGTCATCCCTTTTTATCACTTTCTTTTTGAGAAATTGTCCTCATGTCAATTTCTTCCCAATTTTTTGAGGGGGCATCCTACCTCCATTTTGTCAATCCACTGGGCATGATCATTAATTTTTCTTTGAAACAACGCTCATAATTAAATTATCTTAAAGAGGGAAAAAATGTAGACACACAAAAATGGTTCATACATATGTGCCCCTTTTTTAACATGTCTTATATCTTGTGTCATTCCTCGCTCAATTGATTACTAACATTTTTCTAATAACCTATGTCTCTTTGGTCGAATTGATCATTTTCAAATCAACCTAAGGTACTTTCAAAGTTCATCGATGCCTTATCATCATCAATCCAAGCATTTTCAAAGTTCATTAATGCCTCATCATCATCAATCCAAGGTATATTTAAAGTTCATCGATGCCTCAACATTTTCAAATCATTCTAGGGCATTGTCAAATCTCATCAATGCCTAATCAAATGACTTTCAAATCAATCATATCACATCAAATCCTTATCAACTCATCATCATGAATTCAATTCATCATCAATCCAAGGCATTGTTAAATTTCATCGATGCCTCATCATCATCAATCTAAGGCATTGTCAAATTTCATTGATGCCTCATCATTTCAAACATTGCAAATATTTTTCAAAATCAATCCTCTGGTATTTTCAAAGATCATCAATACCTCATCATCAAATCAATTCATGTCATATCAATCTCAATATTTTTTTTATCATTATTCGAGCACATTGTCAAAGTTCATCGATGCATTATCATCATTAGTCCATTTAATGACATTGTCAGAGTTCATCAATGTTGTTTCAAACCAACCTTACCAACCAGTTTCAAACTAATCAATTTGAGAACATTGTTAAAGTTCATTGATTCCTCATCAACATCATCAAATTGATCCAAGTCAATCAATAGAATTATCAAAGTTCATCGATTCTATTTTCGATCATTATCATCAATCATTTCCATCATTATTTGAGTGCATTGTCAAATTTCATCAATGCCTCATCATTTCCTAAACTATTTCAGAACTATCAGAATTGTTCCTAAATCCTCATCAAAATCATCAAAACTAAGTCAATTTCATATCAATGTCATTAATTCAATCAATGATCCACTAATTTTCCTATTGGGATAAATAACCCATGGTTTATCCCTATGTCCTAAGCATTTAATCAAACTAATCCTCCCTTTCCTATGTCTCCCACAATTAATTAATTTTGAATTAATTAATTGGTCACCTTTTTGAATTATGCTATTTTCTAAATTCCTAATTTGGAGGGAATAATGAGTTTTAAAAATTCAAAATTCTAACTCTTACACCCTTCCCCCTAATTGCGCTTTCATCTCCTACTAATTAGCTTCATGATCTCTTTTGCCTTTCCCTATCTTTTTCCCATCATTATGCATCCTAATTGCCTAATAATTTTCCTTCATCCTTCTCTTCTGAATTCCCTCAATTTGTGCATTTTATTTATCATTCCCTTTTGTTCATTCAATTTGTCATAATTATGACAATTTTCCATTTGCACATTTAAATTGCCAAAATTGCACCTTGGTATCTCATCCTATAAATTGAGATCAATTTTCTCAATAAAAAAAACTAAATTCCTAGTATTCTCATGCTATTAGTGCATTTTAGTCATTATCAAAAAACAACATCAGTCCATTTCAATGGAGAAGAAAGGAGAACATTGGAGCTACATTTGAATGGGGTTTTAGAGTTTATTTGCTTTATTTTAATGCCTTCATTTAAAATGGATTTAATGGTAGATTAGATTAGGTTTGCATGATGTTTTGAGGTTTTTTGGTTGCCTCTATTATGCATTCTAACCATTTTCCTAGTCTTATAGATGGAAAACAACAAGGTAATTATTTGCCCACACTTATGACAATATTATTAAATTCTTTATCTGGTTTTGAAAATACCATCAATGTCATAGTGGTAAAGGGAAAATAAGACAAAGAACCCTTAAATATCATCACTAGGGTGCAAGCATAAAAATTCACCTTACAAGGAACCTCCAACATGATAATTAGGCCTAATCCTTCAGCTTTTCTTTCAAAGAAATATAACCTAATGGATCAACTTAAAAAGACCCCACCACAATTATCAATCTTAGAGTTGCTAAAACTTTCACCATCGCACAAACAAATTTTGGAAAAAGCATTGGTTGATTCGACAGTCCCTAACAATTTAGATGTAGAAAAATTTAAAAATATAGTTATTCATGTTATTGCACCGCATTTCCTATCATTCTCTGAGAAAGATGTCATGTCATGTCCTTAAATCATCCTCAAAATTTACCCTTTCACTTTGAAGTCCTAATCCAAAATCAAAGGGTCAAAAGAGACTTTATAGATGCAGGGGATATTTTAAACATATGTACTTTGTGAAAGACTAGAAAAAGACATAGAAAGCATATTAAGAGTAACCAAAAACTCTCAAATAATATGAAAACCTATCTAATCTACCATTCAAGCCATTGAATGAAAAGGTGCATAAAGAAATATAATTTAAACTAAAACACCCCCTTCAAATGAAGCTCCAATGTTCTCCTTTCTTCTCCATTAAAATAGATTGATGTTGCTCATTGTCAATGCACAAAAGACTTGAAAGAAAAAGTGATAGCAAGAATACTAGCAGATAGTGGTTAGAGAAACAAGACAGAATGAGCTCAATTTATAGGAGTTGAGAGCCCAAATTACAAAATTAGCAATTAGGTGTGAAAATTGAAAATTTGGATCACTTATGACACTTCGTAAAAATGAGAGGGAAATTTATCATATTTATTATAAATTTTGACACAATGGAGGCAAAATTTGTGGCTGGGAATATGTAAGAAAGGTGGAAGGGAATGTGCAAGATATTAGGGTTTTTACTTGCAAGGCCTCTGAAAGATGCTTGAATACCTAGACAACTCTATGACTCCCAATGCCTTTTAACACTCTGACTCAAGAAAGAGAAAAACACTAATTGATGAGGTTTTTGATAACACTGGGGATACCTATTATCACCTCCTTCTTTTTTGAGATCCACTAACTCAGGCAGGTTTTATCTATGACTGATTACTGTCTTGACAGTATCTTTAGAGTGGATTGTACTTTATGTGCTGAATGCTCTATTTTAAATGGACATGTATATAACAATATAGATGGCTATGACTATTCTGAGAAAAAGCTTGGCAATTCAAATCAATATCTTAATGATAGCAGACAGCAACACAACTAGAAATTGCATTCTTCTTTCCTTTTATAACTCTTATGAATCTAGGAGGAATAACCTATTTGATTTACTCTTTAAGAAATCAACAAACTTCAACTGCAACCCTTTGGAATACAATTGATTCTACACAAGATACTCTAAAATGATTGGTTTGAATAGTATTTGAATGTTTGGATGATGAAAGATTATCAAATCAATTCCTAGACTAGTGCCTATCCTATGGGCTTATAGAGTCAATAATTTTAAGTTCACATTAATACATAAAAACAAAATACTATAAGATGCCTTACAACTTAAATGCAATTCAGATAAAATGCCTTACAAGTTATCCTATCATCTCTATAATACTATATCAAATCTTTAACCTATTTTTATGCTCTCTGAAACTACTTACAAAACCTAGTTCTTTCCTTGAAAGAAACTTGCAAGAAATTGATAGCTACCTTATATCTAAAATGCTTAAAATTGCCTTACAAATTTAAACATAAAAGAGCATAACACAACAGATAAAGAGACAACATTGAAGATAGAGTAAAATTGCACTGTATTTTATTGATATGGTACTGCTTTAATACATAAAAAGCTAAAAAGCTTGAAGATACAGACACAGATCTAGAAAGTCAAATTTTCCAATATATTTCATCTCTTTCAAACTATTACAATTTTGATCTATTTATAGGTCCTTAACCATCTTGGAATCCTTTATCTTAGGATGCAACAAGCTTCATATGGTTTAAGGAACCTAACCCTATAAGTATAGAAGAGACAAAAAGAAAAGGATGTAGAAGCGGTGGGAGGACAAAAATAGGGGATAATATTTGATATTCTTTGTCCTTTTCTGGAATCTGGTGCCTTTGTCTGACAATGTGCAGGATAGCTTCTGGTAGTTTCAGCAAGACTAAGTGACTGCCATTACAAGCTAACATACACTAATCTCTATTAATAGCTAACCTCCCTGTGCTCAATGATCAGGTACCAAGTGTTCCCTTTTACTCTTCATTTAGGACTTCCTCCTCCTCCACAGACTTCTTCTTCTTGGGCTTAGTCATCAGGTCCCATGCTATCACTTGATCTTCTGTAGGCCACTTGAAGCTTTGTGTGCTCTATACCTGTGCCTTTTACCTTTCCAACCTGACTTTAGTGATGCTTTTAACATTTGCTAGGAATTTATTGATGTCAGTTTCCGCTTTGAAAGCCTCAACCAAAATTTTATTGAAGCCTTCCAAATCCAAATCAGATCCTGAAATGAATGCCTCATTACTAGGCATCCTGCTGTCAAACTCACTCTTACAGGCCTCTAAGGCCTTTACTTGATCATCTTCTCCTTTAAGGGGAGGAACAAATCTATTGAAATCTGGAGAAAATAGGCTTAATTTAGCCTCTACTTGGTTCAACTTGCCTTTGAAGAATGAAAAGGCTATATTAACCTTTTTAACCTCATCTTCTACCTATGTCACAACCTCAGGCAAATCTGACCTTAGGGGCTACAAAAATGCAAGTTTCTCAAATAGTTGCACCCTAGGAGACCAATTAACAAAGTAAGGGTTCAGAGTAGCAATGTACCCTGTTATCTCTGTGTGTAGGGTGGACAACTTGTTATAAGCATTCAAAATGACATCTGTCTTATCTTTTAGTATGTCAATTCTATGTTGTAAAATGCATCTAAATGCATTTAGGGCTATTTCATTCTTTTTCTTGCCCATATCCTCTTTCTCACCCACCTCCTCTGACTTTGTTTTTTCCTCAATTTGCAAGGGCTATTGTGAAGGTACATACACCACCTCAGGTTTTTCCTCTAGTTACTTTAGCAACTCAAAAATTATCTGATTCTATTGGTGTATTTTGATGTGGCACAACTCTCTGTCTTTGGCCAGGGCACTAGTCTCTTCAACCAAAATGCTACACTTATCAGACAATTGCTTTGTCTTGTCTTCATTTAAGTGAGCCCAGTGAGTCATGAACTGTGAGATCTCCAAATCTCCTGTATTTTGTACTGTCCAGACCATCTGATTTCCCACCGTATTCTCCTGAATGTTTACCAATTGAGGTTTCTGGTCTTTAGGAGAAAGGCTCCACATGGCAAAATCTTGAGACTTTGGGCTATACCCAAAACCCTTTATCATATCACCCATATGCACTTTGCTTGCCATTGTTAGGTCTGGCAGTTTCCTTATTTGGTCAATGATAAAAGATGAAGCCAAGTCCCAGCCTTCAACAAGCAAAATGCCACTGTTTAAAACCATTTGCCTTGCCTCATCTGGTGAGACATCTTCACTGTCAGGGTCATATGCTTATAAGTCTAACAGGGCCTCATTTGTGACTGTTTCCTCTCCATCAACCTTCAATTGAGCCCTTATCTGCTCCTTCTTATGCCATCTTAGAAAGTCCTTGAATTCATCAGTCTTGATGAAATTGTCATCACTTAGGAATTGTTGTTGATGTATCAACCTTTCATCAATGCATGCCTTCAGAGGCAACTAAATATTCTCCTCTTCATCAAGCTGCTACCTCTTCCCTTGTCTAATTAGTTTTCTCAGGTTATGATCATATAACCTATTCCCAGGAATGAGGGCACTCACTTTATCTCTTTTCTTCTCCTGCCTAATAATTTAAGTCTGGCCTATGTCAACTTTCTGCCTTTTGGCTGAAGGCTCCTCTACATCATCTGGCTGAGAGACTTCTATCAAGTCACTAATATGACCCTCTCCTTCCTGCAACTATGGTGCCTCTGCAACATCTTGTTGAGGCTGATCATACTGAGGTTGACGGGCATAGTCATCACCACCACCACCACTTTCATATTCTGATTCAGAATGCTCAGGCTCTTGAGCTCCTTTCTTATCCAAAAAATTGTCAATTTGTTCACAGAGTACATAAAAATTATCTATCATGGCTTTAATCCTATCAAAATAGGGCAAATTAGGGTAAAAGCCTCCAAAAGCCAACCTATTTCTCTTTATCTGCTTTTCCAGATTCAGTAATTCCTGAATCCTATTCCTTCTTGTTCTGATTTCATCTTCATCAAGAAGGTTTATTGTTGAATCCTCTTCTATACATGTACAATGAACATTTGTATTAGGGATTGTGGGGGTTAAAAGCTTTCTGACTCCTACCATGAAACCCTCAGGGTCAATATATCTATATGACGCTGCCCCCATTCTACAATTCTCCAACCACTTACTAATTGAGTCAATGGCACCCTTGCCAATGGTAAAATTAAAAATCTTGAACTGCCTAGGGGTTAAGGTCCCCTTCCTGTGAGGCACAAAATGTTCATTATCTGTTAATAATAGTTGCCAGATGAATTCCATGGCAGCAACTCTTGATGGAACATGGTAGGGTAAGATATGTGGTGGATGTGTACACCCATATACCCTAATCATAGTGAAATTTTCTTCTAGAAAGAAGTCTCCCTAGTTATGATCTCCTTCCCACTTATCTACATACTCACAAGGCCTCAGTAGTTGCAGCACCTTGATTGGGAGCCTTGTCTTGCTGATGCCCATGCTCTGTAGTATTGGATATACAATCCAATTCTCAAATGCACAGTAATCACAATATTTGGATGTATAGTTCAAAATCCTAACCCAAAATTTAATGGGAGTAGGCTTGTCCTTGAAAATCCTCTGAGGATTTAAGTTGTTCACATCCATGATCCTGAAATTAAAATGTAAAAGTAGATGCATCAGGATGGAATAGTGGAAGAACCTAGGTTCCTTTTCCTTGGGATCCTTCATCTTCTTCTATGTAGCTATAAATCCTTCATGCATCTTATCAGTGATGTACTATATGTAGTCATAACTGGTGCTAGAATGCACCTCTTGTAAGTCAAGTACCATCATCAAAATTCCCGCGTTAATCTTCTTAGCTCCTCCATCTATCCCTAACACTCTACACAGGGCATAGGCAATATATTTGATATAGAAATGCAGGTCCTTAAAACAATAGGGTGTTGTACCGGGTATAGGAGTAAGATGGTTCCTAACCTCCTTATGCATGTGTTTCTGTAATTGACCCCTAGCAATACCAGGTTTTAACCTATACCTCTCCTCTTGCTTAGTAATATTGA
>MU226400.1:714540-786222 GCA_018584345.1 Thuja plicata | reverse complement strand
GTCTACATCTATATAGACATCAGGGACAATTAACCTAGCCAGACCACAAGTCCAAGGGTTTGATATTGGGATGGCTTTATCAGAATTATTATAAAAGTAGTTGTAAAGAGAAAAACCTGTTGATCCTAGAGTGTGAGCATCTCTGATCTCATAGTAATCATTTGTTAGCACATTCGCATTGGCCCTCTTATTCTGTGTGGACCCCGGCAACAACTTCAGGAATTCATCAAAATAATTCCTTTTTGCTTTTGCATCATCATCAACTTCATCACTTCTGCCACTGGTTGAAGCAACACTAACCACTCTGCTCATTTTTGCTTTGTTTCAATCCTCCTTTTTTACCGATATTGAAACAAATCTTCTACCAGGATTCATGACTCTTCTCTGTGCATAGTTTCAACAATTCAAGAAACTCAAAAACTAGCTAGGTACTCTATAACTAACAAATTTCTGCTTATTGAAAACATAAGACCTTGCACTTCTTCACTCTGTAATTCTGAATGCAAGATAAGTTGAAAATGAGCCTTCAATAAACTCTTTATGGTAACTATTCCAAGTACATAGCTCATCATTTGAAAAATCATCAATTCTGCTTTCAATTCAGCACGATGTGAAATTAATTGAAAACCTAGCCGTAGTTCACGAGTGTGACAGGCAATCAAAATCATATATGTGTATTTTTAGAAAAACCCTTATAAAATTTGAAGAAGGTGACATGTCTTCACATGATTGGTTATCTGTCATACATCTTAGCTACCCTTTTCATACAACAATCAATATTCTGGATTTTCATTGGACGCAAAATCCTTCACATTGTCATGTCAGCAACTGCTGCCTTTTTTGAATCTTCAGATTCAGTGACCACGCGACTGTGAAGCATCTCCTTGTCGCTTACTCAACTTCATAACCCTTAATTCTTCTGGAGACCAAGTGACTTTGTTATTTTCTTTTCCTGACTAACCATAGTCTGCTTCTGGTGGCCACACGACTGAAGGAATCAAAGTTGCTGGATGAAACACTTAACTCAAAGTTTATTCGGAGACTCCACGACTAGTGGTTATCTTCACCTTTTACTGTTATCTCCAAATCGCTGAATGTTACTTTTCTTTACGAGACCCCACGACTAATCTTGGTCACTCAATCGTTGATTACAAATGTTAGTTGAGAATTCTTTCAGAGACTACATGACAACATTGGCTTTTGGTTTTAATTCAGAGACTACGCGACAAACAACTATCTCCAAGTCGCGAGCACTTTTACCTTTAAGCTTTTTTAATCAGAGACTTCGCGACCACTATTGATCTTTTCATCTTTGCATCCGACGGCTCCGCTAAGTCGCTGAGTATTCTTTAATACCTTTAAATTATTCAGAGACTATGTGACAACAAAACACTTTAAACTCTATCTCTTAATCGCCAAATGACCTCATTCTTTTGGGAGACTACGCGACTAACCATTATCTTGTGCATTACGGACACATGTCCCATTTAATCATGTCTCTGAATCGCTGAATAAATACTGACTTAGCATTTTAATCCAGCAACCAACCGACCGTCTTATATTCCAAACTGCATGCGGTTTATCACGAAGTCTCAACATCTTTCACTTAACTGTCAATTTTCTTGGAGACTACGCGATAAACATTTAACATATAAGTCAATTGCAAGCCAATTCGAAGACTATGTGACTGAAGCAATCACTAAGTCTCATAGACATTTACTAACTGCTGGCTTTTTCATGCGACACCGCGACTTAACAATTTGCCCTGCTGCTGATTGCTGACGTGCTTCTTTATTTGGAGACTACTCGACTAAAGGGCTCTGCCAAGTCTTGTAAAACATAAACAATATTTTGTGTCCTTAAGAGACATCCTGACACTAGTTAATCACCAAGTCTTGAAACAAAAAGGAATATGCTATTAGGATCAAGCGACTAGGCGACTAAGATAAAAGACACATGACTTAAGTTGCTCAAAAAGGTAACGGCAAAATAGAAACATAATGAACATTTTTGGATTTCTTGTCATTTTGGCCTAGAATAGAACCTAGGGCTTTAAGGTTTAGCATTTTCATGTGGATTTTGACCTGAAGACCCAGAAAAATTCCCAGGAAAAATACGAGGATGAGATACTTCTGACTAAGGAAAGAAAAGAGCACGAGGCCACAAAATTTTAGGGCAAACTGACCAGAACCAGGAATACAACCAACAGTGGCTCTACCTGAGGATTGACTAAACACAGTTTATGGCAAAGAACCACAAAATCTCTAGTTGCAGACCCTTCAAAAAATGAAGAAGACACCCACTAACCTAAAACAGAAGGGAAACTATTTACAGTATTTACAAACACAAAAGGAAAGCATTCACAATATGATACATATTTACTTGTGCATTACTTTGATCCTCAATTAAAGAAAGGCTGCAAGAATTGCCCATGCACAGGCAACTCAAAATCCTCTCCCTCCATATTTTTCAATAAATAAGAGTCTTTGCCAAAATTTTCTGAGACAATAAATGGACCTAGCCACAAAGATTCAAATTTTTTGTGCTTACCTTTATCTTCTGCCCTTGCATTCCATTGGAGAACTAGGTCACCAGCCTGGAATTTTATCTTAGTAGCCTTTTTGTCAAAAAGGTATTTCATCTTCTGCTGCAATTTTATGTTTTCTTTCTGACTATTTCTCCTTACTTCATCCAATTCAATCAACTGCACCATTCTATTTTGCATATTATTAGAAACATCTAGATGTTCTTCTTGTATAAATTGACATATTGGAAATAAATTGTTAATTGGAAACCTTGCTTGTAGTCCATATACCAGCTCAAAAGGAGAATTACCAGTTGCCTTTTTGAGTGTTATCCTATCAGCCCAAAGGGCTAATCTCAACTTTGTGTGCCATGTTCTTTTATTTTGTTCCAGAGTCCTTTTTAATATCTTCAATATACTCTTATTGCTAGACTCAGCTTGTCCATTAGCCTGTGGGTGATATGGTGATGAGTATGATATTGTAATCCCATACCTTTCACAAAAACTTGTCATTTCTTCTGATCTAAAAATCATAGCATTGTCCATCACTAACTTAGTAGGTACACCAAATCTGGTTATAATATTCTCCATGAGAAATTCTGTAACTACCTTTCTTGTTGCTTTCCTTGTAGGAATAGCTTCAATCCACTTAGTAAAGTAATCTGTGGCAACCAATATCCAATTATGTCCACCACTAGATTTCTCCTGAAATTCACCAATAAAATCAATCCCCCACATAGCAAAAGGAGCTTCAGTACTCACTGGGTTCAACAACAAAGCACCTGAAAACTTTAGTTTATTGGAAAACCTTTGACATGGTTCACATTTCCTGACATGTATATAGGTATCCTTGAACAAAGTAGGCCACTAATACCCTGCCCTTAAAATCTTATGGGTGGTAGTTTTAGTAGAAAAGTGACCTCCACATTCGCCTTCATGCATTTCACTCAAAACCTTCTCAGCTTGGTGTCTGTCAAGGCATAACAATAGTACACCATTCTTATCTTTCCAAAACAAGTCACCTTGGATCAAAGTGTACCTTTGAGTTTGCAATTTCAGACTCCTTTTCTGATTTTCAGACAAATGATAAGGACATTTAGTATTTTTGAGAAAGAAAACAATATCAGTATAATATGGTTGCCTTTCTATGCTGGTAATAGCTTGGTCATGTATTCCTGTCTGATTTAGCTGTACTAAATCCAGGTTCTCTTCTGTCATGAGCTTTGCCAAACCTTTTCCTCTTATTAACTTGGTGATATTGATCTCAAGGTTGAATTCTTGAATTCTAGTGATCCACTTACACCTTTTACTAGTTACCTCTGACTGTGTAAGGATATCCTTTACTACTGAATGAGGAACATAGGCGTATACCTTAGCACAAACCAAGTAGGGCCAAAAATATTTCACAGCTTTTACCAATGCATAAGCATATTTCTCCATTATTTCATAGTTAAGCTCTGTAGCCTGCAAGGACTTACTATAAAAAGCTATGGGATGTTCAAATCCTTGTTCATCCTTTTGAAGTAGAATAGAAGCAATTGTATGAAATGATGCAAATGAAAACAAAGAGAAAGGCTTAGTATAATCTAGAGATTTCAACACTGGAGCCTCCTGTACTGCCTTCTTTATTTTTTCAAATGCCTGTTGAGATTCTTCATTCCAAGCAAATTTGGCATCCTTCTTTAATAATTTGACAATGGGTTTAACAATTTCTGCAAAATTTGCTATGAATCTTTAGACAAAGTTAATCTTTCCTAAGAAAGATTGCACACCTTTTATGTTCTATGGAGCAATCACCTTTTGAATTGCCTCCACTCTCTCAGGGTCTATTCTTACCCCTTCTCTGGACACTATATGTCCCAGCAACTTTCCCTCTCTTACTGCAAAATGACACTTCTTGGGATTTAGTGAGACACCATATTCCAATGCTTTGTTAAAAATCTTACTCAAGTGATCACTGTGATCAATAGCCCTTTTGGAATATGCAGTCAAATCATCTTGATAAATAACCATGAATAGATCAATGAATTCTTTGAAAGCAACATCCATGGCCCTCTGAAAATTTGCCCCTGCATTTATTAATCCAAAAGGCATTCTGATATACACATAAGTTCCCCATGGAGTAGTAAATATAGTTTTATACTGTTCTGACTCTTTAACTAAGACCTGGTTATAACCTGAGAAACCATCCATCATAGACAACAACTCACAACTAGTCACCTTATGCAACATTGCTTCCATATTGGGTAATGAATAATTATCTTTCAATGAAGCAATATTTAGATTCCTGAAATCCACACACAGTCTGATAGCACCATTTTTCTTTCTGACTGACACTAAATTTGATACCCAAGTTGAATGTCTGATGGGCTGGATTATCCCAGCATCCTTGAGTTTCATCAAATCTTGCTGCATTTTAGGAGCCAACAAGGGGTTAATAGGCCTCTATTTTTGCCTAAATGGTTTCACATCTGATTTCAAAGGGATTTCATGTTGAAAAAGGTTCTCTCTATATGCTTTCAAGTCCTGATATGACCAAGCAAAGACATGCTTATATTTTCTCAACAATTTGATCAGATTTATTCTTACATGAGAGTCCAAAACTTTTCCAATATAAACTATTTAAGGACTATTTTCCGATCCTAAGTTTATTTCTTCTAAATCCTCAACTTTGGCGTTGCTTATCTTTGATGAATCATTTTGTTGATTACTAAACAATGCTTCAAGCTGAACCAAACCCCTAGGAATCTGATTAGAGCTCAACTGGACAACCTCATTTCCAAAGATGTAATCTTTTCCATCATCATGTTCTAGTAAGGAACTACAATCTATACTTTGGTTCTCATAATGGTCTAAACACTGCATGAACCTCAGAATATCTTGATCATCCTGAAATACCTGCCAGTTGTATATGTTGTCAGGAACAACTGGTCTGGTTTTGACTTCTAATATTGATACCCCATGTAAGGTCAGATCATCATTTTTTAAAGCAACATTTGCTTAAAAATCAGCCATTATATTTTTTGACCTTTCTAACCAACTTATATCAAAGGCATCAAACATTTCAAGTTGATCCCAAATAGCATATTTGTACATTTTCAATCTGTCATTTTTTACAACATATTTGGATCTGACTTATGCTACCATTAACTCAAAATCACCATAAACCTTTAAACACTTTATACCATGTTTGATAGCAATCTCAAGTCCTAAAAACAAAGCCTCATATTCTGCCGTATTGTTTGTACATTGGAAGGCTAATAGAAATGAGTACTTAAAAGTTATACCTGATGGAGATATCAATAATACTCCTGCCCCTGATCCTTCTTTAGAGTAGGCACCATCAAAGTACATTTTCCATAATCCATCTTCCTGCATGATTAGTTCTCTGTTCAAAGGGTCAGCCTCTTCATTTTGATAATAAAGTTCATTTTTTTGCATCCTGAAACTTTTCATGTCTACATCAATGCAACAATTAATGTTAGTGTCTTCAAATTTTTCTATCATGTGGGGAGTTCTACTCTCCCTCAAGACCTTAACACTTTCTCCAGAAATGTTGAAAGTAGTATATGATAAATCATTTTGTATACTACCTCCCATTGAAGCACTCCATTTTCTTGATAGCAACATGCCATAATGTGGTGGTATATCAACCACAAGAACATTCATGGTCATTACTACATCAGGGTAGACTGCTAATTTGTAAGGCATAGCTTCAATGGTACCAATCACAGGGACCTCCCTAGAGTCCATAGCTCGGCATCTCCCATAAGGAGTATCAACTTGTAATCCCATTGACCTCATGATTTCAACTGGCATAACTGTATTAGATGCTCCTAAATCAATCATGCAATTTTTCAGCATCTTATCATTAATTATTAATGAAAGAAAAAATGGGTCAACAACTTTTAGGGAAGAAGTTGCATTCAAGAATATTTGAGGAATTTCAGATGTTAACACCTCAACTTCTTTTCCCATGGTAATTGGCCTCTTACCAACATCCTCTGGACTTTGAACCTTTATTGTGGGTACACTGTTTAATAATGACATTACTTTTTCCTTATGTTCTTTAATTCTCATCATTTCTAGAAATGGAACTTTAACTGTCATCTAGGACAAACATTGACCCATATCTACTGGAGTGTATCTCATATCTGAGAACTTTGATTTGTCAAAAGTGACATCATTTTCTTCATTATGTTTTTTCAGGGCTGATTCTTTCAACTTTTTATTCTCTATCTTTTGAACAGGAATACCTTTCTCTTGTCTTCTCACATCTTCCTCTTGTACAACATTTGGTTCAAGGGTTTTTGTAATAACTTTGACCTTATGTTTATTTACATTTTCACTAGGTCCATCATTTTTTTGCACATATTTAGTGTCTGTCTTATTTTCTTTTATAAAGACACCTGATGGTTGACTACCAGTACCACCAACTACTCTGTTTCTCAGATGATAGTTGTTTCTAGCCTTGTTTACTAAATCTGCAGTTATTCTAGCCTTCTCTTCATCTGAAGCTTTCCTAATGAGAAGAACATTCTGATTGTCTTGAGCATAACATCTTATATGATCATCATTTCCCTCAGTTTCTCTATCAGATAATATCTATTGATGATGATTCTCCATCCTTCTTTGTGAAATACATGAATCATGATTTTCACTTTCACTGTCTGAATCTATATCATGGCATGAGTAAGTGTTTGTCATACTATGATCACATTGTTCTCCCTCATCATTCCCCTGTTCTTTACTTACTCTCAAATCTAAGGAAACAATACATAAATCAAGATTATGAGGGGCCTCACATGCTTCACACCAAGTATCATCATTGCAGAAATGGATAGAGTTTTTATGAAGAGGGTCTGGAGTTCTGTTGTCTATCTTAGCTTTTTTCAATATAGTAACAAGCTTCCCATCTTTGAACTGAGTTCCATAGGGATGGTTTTGCATTCTATTTTGAGGATTGTATGTAGTATTATAAGAAGGTCTATTGTTCTGAGGAGCTTTGTATTCTTTATACTCTGGTTCTTTTAGATTGCTCCTACTAAACCTTGAGTCATCCCTCCTATTCAACTTACCAGATACTCTTCTATTCATTTCAATATTGACTGCTATTTTATAAGCATCTGTAAGAGTTCTAGGGTTTTTATCTCTAAGAGCATATCCCATTTTAGAATCAAAGGCATTCACATAAGTTGCTAAACATACCTCTTCATCCGGCCTTATCTTCTGAAATAGCTTATGCATAGCTCTCTAAAATATTGTATTAAACTTTGTGACTTCTTCATTATAATTATTTTTAATATTGTTGAACTCATTCAACAAAAAGCCTTTATTTGTTTTGTCTCCATATTGATCCTTAAACAATTCAATCAACTCATCCATAGAAAAAACAAATCCATTAGAAAGGCTCCTAAACCATTCCCTTGCATCTTCAACTAAAGAATGAACAAATAATTTCATCAATACATCTTCATGAGTGATATTCAGATCATCAACAAAATCAATGAATTTTCTGAGATGTGTTTCACAAGATATAACATTATTACCTGCAAAATTTGGGATTCTTTCTCCTATATCACCCACATCCTTAGGGAAAGCATTAGGATACCCGGGAATGCCAACAAAATTAAATTGTTTGTACCTTTCAGTATGCAATGGTTTTCTTTGAAAACTATCATCTTCCTTGAAAGTGGTGGTTTTTTCTTTAGAAGTAGTAATATTCTCTGGTCCAGTATAAGAATACTTTGAAGACTGCAAGAAATCTATCTTTTTCTTCATTTCAACCGTTGTAGCTTCCATTTATGCTTTTTCCAACATTTTTCCATGGTTTCTTTTTCAATTCTCAACTTTTCCAAGTCAATATCTAACTTGGACATTTGCTCTATCAAAGGCTTCTGAAATTTAGGTTCTCGATCTCTACATTCACTCATCTTTTGCTTTCCTTTATCCTTTTGTGAAATAGGAGCTTTATGAGTGACTGATATTTATTGGTCCTTCTGAGACCTCTCTATTTCTTTCATACTTTGATGCTTTGAAGATCTTCTTCTATTCTTATCAATATCCTTATGATCTTGTTTTTTATTTCTCATTTCTCTCTCCCTTTTCATTTGTTGAACTAGGGCGAGCTGTTTCAAATTGAACTTCTCTTCATTTGCTAGCATATCAGAGGGAGCATCTTCTGAATCTAAACTGGATGAGCTGGCCTCTTCTCTCTCATTTGAGGTAGAGGTGACTGTGGGTGTTTCTAATACTCTATCAGCAGCTTGTTCATACTCTGAAGTATTTCCATCATGAGAACGCTGACTGGTATTCATATCTCTCCTAACATTACCCTCTTTACCTCTTGAAGGGGTCTCATCCATGTTAATTGGATTTCTCTTTTTTCTCCAAGAAATTTCCATCCTTGAGGATGATGGGAGTCCACCATATAACACCTTTTTAGGATCTGTTCTCATCCTTGACCTAGTATTCATTTTGAAAGATATTCACTTACTTTGAACTAATCTCAGAGATTTTCTTTTAGAGTCGCCACCCAATAACTTGGGATGAATGAACACTTATCAAAGGATAATATGACAACAACCACCAGAAAAGATTTGTAAATTTTTTGAAAAACACCAGAGATTTCTGACTACTTGCAGTAGAGATATTCTAAAGCTTCTTAATCGGACTCTATAATCTCTATTCCCCAGTAGAGTCACCAATTTGTTAGGGTTTTTACTTGCAAGGCCTCTGAAAGATGCTTGAATACCTAGACAACTCTATGACTCCCAATTCCTTTTAACACTCTGACTCAAGCAAGAGAAAAACACTAATTGATGAGGTTTTTGATAACACTAGGGATACCTATTATCACCTCCTTCTTTTTTGAGATCCACTGACTCAGGCAGGTTTTACCTATGACTGATTACTGTCTTGACAGTATCTTTAGAGTGGATTGTACTTTATCTATTGAATGCACTATTTTAAATGGACATGTATATAACAATATAGATGACTATGACTATTCTGAGAAAAATCTTGGCAATCCAAATCAATATCTTAATGATAGCAGACAACAACACAACTAGAAATTGCATTCTTCTTTCCTTTTATAACTCTTATGAATCTAGGAGGAATAACCTATTTGATTTACTCTTTAAGAAATCAACAAACTTCAACTACAATCCTTTGGAATACAATTGATTCTACACAAGATACTCTAAAATGATTGGTTTGAATAGTATTTGAATGTTTGGATGATGAAAGATTATCAAATCAATTCCTAGACTAGTGCCTATCCTATGGGCTTATAGAGTCAATAATTTTAAGTTCACATTAATACATAAAAACAAAATACTATAAGATGCCTTACAACTTAAATGCAATTCAGATAAAATGCCTTACAAGTTATCCTATCATCTCTATAATACTATATCAAATCTTTAACCTATTTTTATGCTCTCTGAAACTACTTACAAAACCTAGTTCTTTCCTTGAAAGAAACTTGCAAGAAATTGATAGCTACCTTATATCTAAAATGCTTAAAATTGCCTTACAAATTTAAACATAAAAGAGCATAACACAACAGATAAAGAGACAACATTGAAGATAGAGTAAAATTGCACTGTATTTTATTGATATGGTACTGCTTTAATACATAAAAAGCTAAAAAGCTTGAAGATACAGACACAGATCTAGAAAGTCAGATTTTCCAATATATTTCATCTCTTTCAAACTATTACAATTTTGATCTATTTATAGGTCCTTAACCATCTTGGAATCCTTTATCTTAGGATGCAACAAGATTTAGATGGTTTAAGGAACCTAACCCTAAAAGTAAAAAAGAGAAAAAAAGAAAAGGATGTAGAAGTGGTGGGAGGACAAAAATAGGGGATAACATCTGATATTCTTTATCCTTTTCTAGAATCTGGTGCCTTTGTCTGACAATGTTCAGGATAGCTTCTGGTAGTTGCAGCAAGACTAAGTGACCACCATTACAAGCTAACTTACACTCATCTCTATTAATAGCTAACCTCCCTGTGCTCAATGATCAGGTGCCAAGTGTTCCCTTTTACTCTTCATCTAGGACTTCCTCCTCCTCCACAGGCTTCTTCTTCTTGGGCTTAGTCATCAGGTCCCATGCTGTCACTTGATCTTCTGTAGGCCACTTGAAGCTTTGTGTGCTCTGTACCTGTGCCTTTTGCATTTCCCACCTGACATCGGTGATGCTTTTAACATCTGCTAGGAATTTATTGATGTCAGTTTCCGCTTTGAAAGCCTCATCCAAAATTTTATTGAAGCCTTCCAAATCCAAATCAGATCCTGAAATGAATGCCTCATTACTGGGCATCCTGCTGTCAAACTCACTCTTCCAGGCCTCTAAGGCCTTTACTTGATCATCTTCTCCTTTAAGGGGAGGCACAAATCTATTGAAATATGCAGAAAATAGGCTTAATTTAGCCTCTACTTGGTTCAACTTGCCTTTGAAGAATGAAAAGGCTATATTAACCTTTTTAACCTCATCTTATACCTCTGTCACAACCTCAGGCAACTCTGACCTTAGGGGCTGCAAAAAGGCAAGTTTCTCAAATAGTTGCACCCTAGGAGACCAATTAACAAAGTAAGGGTTCAGAGTAGCAATGTACCCTGTTATCTCTATGTGTAGGGTGGGCAACTTTTTATAAGCATTCAAAATGACACCTGTCTTATCTTTTAGTAGGTCAATTCTATGCTATAAAATGCATCTAAATGCATTTAGGGCTATTTCATTCTTTTTCTCGCCCATATCCTCTTTCTCACCCACCTCCTGTGACTTTTCTTTTTCCTCAATTTGCAAGGGCTGTTGTGAAGGTACATACACCACCTCAGGTTTTTCCTCTAGTTGCTTTAGCAACTTAGCAATAATTTGATTCTGTTGGTGTATTTTGATGTGGCACAACTCCCTGTCTTTGGCCAGGGCACTAGTCTCTTCAACCAAAATGCTACACTTATTAGACAATTGATTTGTCTTGTCTTCATTTGTGTGAGCCCAGTGAGTCATGATCTATGAGATCTCCAAATCTCCTATATTTTGTACTGTCCAGACCATCTAATTTCCCACCATATTCTCCTGAATGTTTACCAATTGAGGTTTTTGGTCTTTAGGAGAAAGGCTCCACATGGAAAAAGCTTGAGAATTTGGGCTATACCCAAAACCCTTTATCATATCACCCATCTACACTTTGTTTTCCATTGTTAGGTCTGGCAGTTTCCTTATTTGGTCAATGATAAAAGATGAAGCCAAGTCCCAGCCTTCAACAAGCAAAATGCCACTGTTTAAAACCATTTGCCTTGCGTCATCTGGTGTGACATCTTCACTGTCAGGGTCATATGCTTGTAAGGCTAACGGGGACTCATTTGTGACCATTTCCTATCCATCAACCTTCAATTGAGCCCTTATCTTCTCCTTCTTATGCCATCTTAGAAAGTCCTTGAATTCATCATTCTTGATGAAATTGTCATCACTTAGGAATTGTTGTTGATGTATCAACCTTTCATCAATGCATGCCTTCAGAGGCAACTCAATATTCTCCTCTTCATCAAGCTGCTACCTCTTCCCTTGTCTAATTAGTTTTCTCAAGTTATGATCATATAACCTATTCTCAGGAATGAGGGCACTCACTTTATCTCTTTTCTTCTACTGCCTAATAATTAAAGTCTGGCCTATGTCAACTTTCTGCCTTTTGGCTAAAGGCTCCTCTACATCATCTGGCTGAGAGACTTCTGTCAAGTCAATAATATGACCCTCTCCTTCTTGCAACTATGGTGCCTCTGCAAAATCTTGTTGAGGCTGATCATACTGAGGTGGACGGGCATAGTCATCATCACTACCACTTTCATATTCTGATTCAAAATGCTTAGGCTCTTGAGCTCCTTTCTTATCCAAAACATTGTCAAGTTGTTCACAGAGTACATAGAAATTATCTATCATGGCTTTAATCCTATCAAAATAGGGCAAATTAGGGTAAAAGCCTCCAAAATCCAACCCATTTCTCTTTATCTGCTTTTCCAGATTCAGTAACTCCTGAATCCTATTCCTTCTTGTTCTGATTTCATCTTCATCAAGAAGGTTTATTGTTGAATCCTCTTCTGTACATGTACAATGAACATTTGTATTAGGGATTGTGGGGGTTAAAAGCTTTCTGACTCCTACAATGAAACCCTCAGGGTCAATATATCTATATGACGCTACCCCCATTCTGTAATTCTCCAACCACTTACTGATTGAGTCAATGGCACCCTTGCCAATGGTAAAATTAAAAATCTTGAACTGCCTAGGGGTTAAGGTCCCCTTCTTGTAAGGTGCAAAATGTTCATTATTTATTAATAACAGCTGCCAGATGAATTCCATGGCAACAACTCTTGATGGCACATGGTAGGGTAAGATATGTGGTGGATGTGTACACCCATATACCCTAATCATAGTGAAATTTTCTTCTAGAAATAAGTCTCCCCAGTTATGATCTCCTTCCCACTTATCTACATACTCACAAGGCCTCAGTAGCTGCAACACCTTGATTGGGAGCCTTGTCTTGCTGATGCCCATGCTCTGCAGTATTGGATATACAATCCAGTTCTCAAATGCACAGTAATCACAATCTTTGGATGTATAATTCCAAATCCTAACCCAAAACTGAATGGGATTAGGCTTGTCCTTGAAAATCCTCTGAGGATTTAAGTTGTTCACATCCATGATCCTGAAATTAAAATGTAAAAGGAATAGTGGAAGAACCTAGGTTCCTTTTCCTTGGGATCCTTCATCTTCTTTTGTGTAGCTACAAATCCTTCATGCATCTTATCAATGATGTACTGTATGTAGTCATAACTGGTGCTAGAATGCACCTCTTGTAAGTCAAGTACCATCATCAAAATTCTAGCGTTAATCTTCTCAGCTCCTCCATCTATCCCTAACACTCTACACAGGGCATAGGCAATATATTTGATATAGAAATGCAGGTCCTTAAAACAATAGGGTGCTGTACTGGGTATAGGAGTAAGATGGTTCCTAACCTCCTTATGCATGTGTTTCTGTAATTGACCCCTAGCAATACCAGGTTTTAACCTATACCTCTCCTCTTGCTTAGTAATATTGATTTTTGTGGACATAGTACTATATAAGCCAAAGGCTTGCATAAATGAGTTTCTATTCAAAATTAACAGGGCAGTGCCATCATTTTTCTTAATTGTCCTAGACAGGACATCATAGTGACTGGTCAAACCTAGAAACAAGTCTACATCTATATAGACATCAGGGACAATTAACCTAGCCAGACCACAAGTCCAAGGGTTTGATATTGGGATGGCTTTATCAGAATTATTATAAAAGTAGTTGTAAAGAGAAAAACCTGTTGATCCTGGAGTGTGAGCATCTCTGATCTCGCAGTAATCTTTTGTCAGCATATTCGCATTGGTCCTCTTATTCTGTGTGTACCCCGGCAACAACTTCAGGAATTCATTAGAATAATTCCTTTATCCTTTTCCATCATCATCAACTTCATCACTTCTGCCACTGGTTGAACCCACACCGACCACTCTGCACATTTTTGCTTTGTTTCAATCCTCCTTTTTTACCGATATTGAAACAAATCTTCTACCAGGATTCACGACTCTTCTGTGTGCACAGTTTCAACAATTCAAGAAACTCAATAACCGGCTAGGTACTCTATAACTAATAAATTTCTGCTTATTGAAAATAGAATACCTAGCACTTCTTCACTATGTAATTCTTAATGCAAGATAAGTTGAAAATGAGCCTTCAATCAACTCTTTATGGTAACTGTTCCAAGTACATAGCTCATCATTTTAAAAATCATCAATTCTGCTTTCAATTCAGTACGCTGTGAAATTAATTAAAAACCTAGCCGTAGTTCATGAGTGTGACAGGCAATCGAAATCATATATGTGTATTTTTAGAAAAACCCTTTTAATATTCGAAGAAGGTGACATGTCTTCACATGATTGGTTATCTGTCATAAATCTCAGCTACCCTTTTCATAGAATAATCAATATTCTAGATTTTCATTGGACGCCAAATCCTTCACATTTCCACGTCAGCAACTACCACCTTTTTTGAATCTTCAGATTCAGTGACAACGCGACTGTGAAGCATCTCCTTATAACTGACTCAACTTCATAACCCTTAATTCTTCTGGAGACTAAGCGAATGTGTTATTTTATTTTTCTGACTAACCATAGTCCACTTTTGGCGACCACGCGACTGAAGGAATCAAAGTCACTGGATGAAACACTTAACTCAAAGTTTATTCAGAGACTCTGCGATTAGTGGTTATCTTCACCTTTTACTGTTATCTCCAAATCGTTGAATGTTACTTTTCTTTACGAGACCCCGCGACTAATCTTGGTCGCTCAATCACTGATTACAAATGTTAGTTGACAATTCTTTCAGAGACTATGCGATAACATTGGCTTTTGGTTTTAATTCAGAGACTACGCGACAAACAACTATCTCCAAGTCGCGAGCACTTTTACCTTTAAGATTTTTTAATCAGAGACTTCACGACCACTGTTGATCTTTTCATCTTTGCATCTGACGGCTCCGCTAAGTCGCTGCGTATTCTTTAATACCTTTAAATTATTCAGAGACTATGCGACAACAAAACACTTTAAACTCTGTCTCTTAATCGCCAAATGACCTCATTCTTTTGGGATACTACGTGACTAACCATTATCTTGTGCATTATGGACACGTGTCCCATTTAATCATTTATCTTTGAATCGCTGAATAAATACTGACTTAGCATTTTAATGCAGCGACCACCCGACCGTCTTATATTCCAAACTGCATGCGGTTTATTGCAAAGTCTCAACATCTTTCACTTGACTGTCAATTTTCTTGGAGACTATGCGACAAACATTTAACATATCAGTCAACTGCAAGCCAATTCAGAGACTACGCGACTGAAGCAATCGCTAATTCTCATAAACACTTACTAACTGCTGGCTTTTTCACGCGACACCGTGACTTAACAATTTGCCCTGCTGCTGATTGTTGACATGCTTCTTTATTTGGAGACTATGCGACTGAAGGGATCCACCAAGTCTTGTAAAATATAAAGAATATTCTGTGTCCTTAAGAGACATCCCAACACTAGTTAATCGCCAAGTTTCAAAACAAAAAGGAATATGCTGTTAGGATCAAGCGACTAGGCGACTAAGATAAAAGACACGTGACTTAAGTTGCTCAAAAAGGTAACGCTAAAATAGAAACATAAAGAATATTTTAGGGTTTCTTGTCATTTTGGCCTAGAACAGAACCTAGGGCTTTAATGTTTAGCATTTTCACATGGATTTTGACCTAAAGACCCAGAAAAATTCACAGGGAAAATACAAGGATGAGATACTTCTGACTCGGGAAAGAAAAGAGCACGAGGCCATAAAATTTTAGGGCAAATAGACTAGAACCAGGAATACAACCAACACAAGAGTTGAAGCTAATTAATAGGAGATGGAGGTTAGAAAATAGGAAGGGGATAGGTGAGGTGGATTTATGAGGATTAAAACAATTAAGAAATGCAATATTCCTCACAAATAGGAAATTAGGATTTATGAAACTCAAAATTCCATAAACTAGAAATTAGCCAATTAATTAATTAGATATTAATTAATTGCGGAGACTTAAGATAGAGGGAATAAATAAAGTCAATTTCTTTATTTAATTAGGGAAAAGAGATAAACTATGGGTTATTCATCCCAAGAGGACAAAATTAGTTGACTATTGACAGGATTAACGACAACGATACAAGATTGACTTGGTTTCTATGATCTTGACAAGGATTACAAAAGATTTTGATGGTTTTGAAATGGTTGAAAAAAAGAGACATCAATGATCTTTGACGATGCGCTCGAAACAATGATTGAAATGACAAAATAGCATCGATGAACTTTAACAATGCTATTGAAGGAACTAAACAATGATGAGGCATAGATGAACTTTGAAAATGCCTGAGGGTTGATACTGAAAAGGATTGAGGACAATGAGGAGACATCAATGATCTTTGACAATGCTCCCGAACTGATGACAGCAATGAATTGATGAACTTTGAAAATGCCTTGGAAAAGATTGACAATGATAGCGTTGATTAACTTTGACAACACTATAGATAAAACATGGATTGACTTGATGATGAGGTATTTATGATATTTGAAAATGCCTTGGACTAAATTTTGAAAGAGATTGAATTAATGATGACAAGATTGACAATATTTGAAAGGATTGAAATTGAATTGAAAGCGATTTGACTAGGCATCGATGATCTTTGACAATGCCGTAGAAAAGAATGAATAAGGTCAGAATAATCATGGACTGATTCAGATTGATTTAGGAATATTTTTCATGGTTTGGGAGCATCTAGGAAAATTTAGGATCAATTTAATAAGATTTAGGATTGATTAGGATTGATTATGAAAATTGATCGATTCAGCCAAAAAGAGAGAAAAATTAATAATTAGTTGAACAATTTTCAATGTTCAATTAATGATTAAAGACACAATGTTTTCGTATTATAAATACCATATGTGCAACATAGAGGAATAAATAGAACACAAAACAATGTTTTAATTGTAATGCCAAAAATGTTAACACAATAGACCAACATGCGTGAACTATTTTTGAGTGTCTACATTTTCCCCCTCTTTGATACAATGCAATTATGAGCATTGTGTCAAAGAATATTGAAGGAAATCTCATTAAAACATGTCCCTATGAGAATGAGATAGATGGGTGCCCCCTCAATAAATTGATCAAAAAATACGAGTGATAGGGCAATTTCTCGACAATGACGAGACAAATCTACATAAACAAACATATCAAAATCGGAGGTCAAATGCAAAAGTTATGAGGCTCATAGTGAAAAAATAATCGTGACTAAAAAAAAAGAAAGGTTTCCATGTCCTTATGGAAAACAAAGAGGCTATAAAAAGGCTTGGAGAGGAGGTTGGAGGTCATTTTCACTCTCACTTTTGGAAAAATTGGAGCTCTAAAGCTAGGAGAATGGATTGAGTGCCAATAGAGAATCATCATTGGGAACAAGTGCAGAGCTACCAATGGATAGAGGAAATAGGACCAGAGGTGATTACATCTAAGCCTCTTACTTATTTCAATGTTTTACACACATTTCTAGGTGTTTAGGGCCTCAAAATGGGGTCAAACTAGGGTCAAAAGGGAGGTTTGACTGCTCACACATGCCAAGTGTGTAGAAAACACACCCAAGTGTGGTCCTGGCCACACTAGGCATGCCAAGTGCATTCCTGACCAGACTTGGTAGACCAAGTTTTGCAGTTGGTTAAGCAATCTACAAATTGGGTCAAAACAATGTCCAGAGGGTCCTTAAACTTTCCTAAACTTTTGTAAACTAGGTAAAAATCCTATGAGAGGTCCAAAAGTAGGTCAAAGTAGGTCAAATATGATAAAATTTGGTCAACAAGAAACATAAAGTAATATAAAGTTGACCAAAGTTACATTGTATTCGCAGGAGGAGCTGTCCTTACTGCAGACATGAGAGAGTAGGTCGATGTGCTTAGATTTGTGACACAAGATGAGTGCACATGAGAGACACATTATAGCCTTATTAGGTTTACATTAAAATCACTTATATGCCTAAGATTAGGGAAATTAGATGGTTGATCACAACATTGGCAGAGCGGTGACACTCAGAGATGAGTTTGTTCCCTTTGTCGACAGGAGAGGCTATAGTGACTTTAGAGGAAGTATGGCGCATCCTCAAGATTCCCATACATGGGGATATTATAGAGTATGACCCAGAGAATGGGAGATCATTACTACATAGGGTATTTTATAGTAATGACGATGATCTAGACATTGAAGACTACGAGATCTGATGGGAAACAGTGACCGAACAACATGACAGACTAATAGTAGTGATATTCTGCATGGTCACAGGACTACTAGTGATATGTTGTGTGATTGAATGATTATAGACATTCCATATGTGTACTATTAGGGTGGAGCACTTGCACAAGGACCATTAGGATATGCGTTACATTTCAGGCATGCGATGGATACACTAAGGGATTTCACTTGGTGACCATACAAGGATTTCTCCAGATGGGATGAAGACAGAGAGAACTTACCGTACTACAGACATGAGAGATACCTCATTGGATACACTATCATAAGTCATATTGTTATTGATATGTATCTTTCAGAGAGAGTGTGTAGGAAATTTAGAGAGACAGGGAGTGCCGACAGGCATGACACTATATGCACGCTCTAAGGGTGAGATCAAGTCATGGAGTGCACTTCACAGACCACAGGTTTCATATGAAGTGTTTGAGCAACTACAACCTAGTCAATGGGGAGTTGGCATTGATTTCATAGACGTAGGGACTACAATAGATTATGACAGATGGTTTACATGACATAGACCTGTTAGCAAGTGCCTCGCTTAGGAGTGTATAAGGGTTGTCATATATGGAAAAACTACAATTTTGTATGGTCTCTTCGAGTGGAACATAGTTTTGGTGTTAAGGTTTTGTAAAATGACTAAGTCCATGAAGCAATTTACTGAGTACAGGAGTACAATTTTGGGAAACAAGAAAAATATATGCTGAACTATGTCATACAAGCTTAGAGGAAGGTATTTTTGGATATGGTAGACCTTCAGTTAAGGTCGCTTGAGTTTTGGAGTTCAGAGATGAAATTTACAGATGATTGAAGTCATGTGAAGATAGTCTAACACCAAGATAGAGTAGTTAAATAGTAGCGATAATTAAAGGAGTGTAACATGGAATCCAATTATGCTAAGTTGGATTTGGATTAGATCTTACCCTAATTTTGGTAATGTATGATCGCCGACTTTGTATTTGATTTTCATATAAGATTTGATCATGTTTTGTGATGTATTTGGGAGTCGACTGAGTATGAGATAAAGCATATATATGGAAAGGTTTTGAGAAGAAAAGCATGGATATTGTATGATCAAATGAATGGATACATTATGATGTTAGAATAAGATAGAAGGTGATGCAAGCTACAACTGGAACTACTTAAGAATAGAATATTATTGTATAAGTTAAATTTATAAAGCATTGTAACAGAGACAAATTTTTGAATGTAAGAGCAGTGTGCTCAATGTATACCCCTAACAAGGTTTTGTATTCATTTAGCAGGGATATGTACTAATGTAATATTCAGCTCCTAACAGGGCTAGATCTCCTAAGAGGGACACAATAATTTTAGTACATATTTATGGGTATTATCCCCACTGAGGTTTTCCCTTGGCTAGGGTTTCCTCATGAACAAAATCATGGTGTTATGAGACGTGTATTTTATGTTATTTTCATTTCAGTAATTATTTGGTTAAGTTGGAAATTTCTAAGTTTATTTTTAAAGTGTTGTAATACCGATTCACCCATCTCTTAGTATTAATTAATCCTAACAATTGGTATCAGAGCTTTTGGCCCTTGGAGAGAAACCCTAAAAACTTAAGGGAGATCAAAATTGATTATGAAAGTTTGGAAGATAACTTTGAAGCAGCACTAGAAGACCTTGATAAGGCTAAAGCTGAAAATGGTGATTTGAAATCCAAATTGAGAAGAGAAGAAGGTTTAATCGAGAAACTCAAGGAACAACTTGAACTTTCATAAAATTAAAGACAATATCTTATGAAAAAAGATAAAAGAAGATTTAGATAATGATCCATCAAATCAGGTCAAACAACTTGAATAAGAAAAAGATGCATTGAAGTGGGAACAAGAAACTACTTCTATTTAGATGGATAAAGAAATTTAGAAATAAAAATATGAGAACCAAAATTGAAGAAATCCTAAAGAATGGAAATGTTTAGAAGGAAAAATGTAGATTGAACTTGATGACTACAAAACCAAGTATCATGAAATATAAAAAGATAATCAAATAATAAAAGGAGAGCTTTTTGAGGCTATGAAACACATTGGAATACTTCATATGTGTAGTGACAAGATTGATGAGTATATATATATATATATATATATATATATATATATATATATAGAGAGAGAGAGAGAGAGAGAGAGAGAGAGAGAGAGAGAGAGAGAGATGGCAGGAGTTGGCTTCAATGAAGATGAATATTCTAAATCTCAAGAAGAAAAATTTGAAGAAAAGATGGATGAAGAAAGACCTATACAAGAAGAGCCTAGAAAGAAGATCAGACCTTTCAGAGGTAGATTCTTTGGATGCAACAAAGTTGGTCACATGAAGAGAGATTGTAGATGTAAAATTCCTTACAAGCTCTTTTCTGGTTATTGTTTCAATTGTTATGAATATGGACACAAGAAGACAAAATGCAAGAAGCCTGATTAGTCCTACACTAAGAAAGATTACATTAGAGAAGAAACAACAGCTAAGATCACATGTTACAAGTGCAATAACTTTGGGCATATCGCAAAGTATTGCAAGTTGTGGATTAATTAGAACATTTCATCTCCTACATGCTACAAATACAACAATTAAGGACATATAGTGACATTTTTATGGTATAATGGATCTACAGGTAACACAAGACCACCACCTATTATTATAAGGAAAAATGTTGGTGATGTTGGAAAAAGTATGGCTGAATACATGGAAGAGTTTGACAATAAATTTTTGAAAGAAAGTGGTAAAGTTTTGAAAGAGAAGGAGATGAGTGAGCCTAAGGTTCAAAGAGATTAAGTATTTTCTATTGAACCTTCACCTAATTTTTTTACATAGACCTAGATGACCAAACATGGCCTTAGGGGGAGATTTTAAGAAATACACAGAAAACCATCCAGTCTCTGTTTATGTGGAATAAGCTTTTGTGAGCTTATAGAGAGTATGCATGATTGGTATGAAATGCCTATATGAGATCGCACAACTATACACACTATATCTTGTATCACTAGATTGAATATTGACTGGATCATTGCACAGTTGAGCTTATTGGGAATTGTGTCATTCTTTTCATAATGAAGTATAAGGGTAATCAAAGAACTTACCTAATCACTATTCGAAGAGAAGAGTTGAAGAAGAGTAGTGATTTGATCAAGAAGGACTAAAGAAGCTAGGGCATTTGCGAGTTATTGAAGCACAAATTCATAGATACAATGAACGAAGGTATTCATATTACTTGTAAGCATTTGAATATGGATACTCCTATGATTTTTGATGTAAATGAGAGGCATGGATACAAATTCAAGAATCATCCTTGCAAATCAATTGAGGATGACCCTGAAGGCACATTTTCTCAAATGTACTACATAGTTCTACACATTGAGGATATTAGGGCACATATCCACTGCAAGTATGAGTCTTTGAGAGACTTTGAGATCTTCAAGGAAATGAAAGACATGATTAAAGAGGATGGAAAATGGAAGGATGAGTACACTTATCTTGAGAATCTCAATGTGATGAAAATAACAAAAATGTATGAATTTGATGAAGAAGAATGGTTCAAGATCATGTTGAGTAGAGTGCACGACCAATTCATTTGTATTGGTTAGTAGCTTGTAAATATTTGTAGTGAGTTGATCCATGACATTACTGATGTTATAATGATTTGCAGCCAACCAAATTTCGTATCTTCTGGTGTTACAATGACCGTGTATAAGATGGTGAAGGAGAAAGTGAAGTATAACCTTTGCGAAGTTCTAGCACAAAAATTCATGGAGAATGTACATCAAATTAAGAGAGACAAATTGAAGGCATTTAGATTTGGATCATTGTTGATATATATGTATATTCACATTGTGCATAAATTCCCTGATATGCACCCAAGAGCTTGGAGAGACAATGAACCTACTGGATTACATGTATCAAACAACTATAGAATACAAAACAGTGACTTGGTAGATGGATAATTACTCAGTATGATCAAAATCTTGTAGAGACAAATGAAAGAAAGAAAGAGGATACTAGAGGAAAGGGTAGAGAAATACAAGGATACAATCTATTTCATGGTTGAAAATGATTGTGTTTTCTTTGAGGCAGTGGACCCTAGAGTAAAATAGTGTTACCCTATGGGGTATGAGGTTAGTTCAGAGATCTTAACAATCCAAGTTGAGTATATATTATCTTCAGAGATTGATCCATCAAAAGAGAGATGGGATACTTATGAAGATAAATATTTTAAGATTAGAGAGGAATAGAAAAAATAGCTAGGAGAAAGAAAATTGAGAATGTTGTATATGATCTAGCAAAGAAGGCTGGTATCTCTAGAGAAGAGATGAAGGAAATAAGGAGAAACATGAATGTAAGTGCATCTAGAGTTGAAAGCTCTACCCCTACAACTCTTCCCCCTCCAGAAACCCAGAAGAGCTCTAGTCCACCCCCTACTGTGGTAGAAGTGCCTATGGAGACATTGCAGACAATGGAAGTAGTAGAGACCCCTGCAAAGAGGAAAAAGTCCTCCAAATAGAATTCACCACCAAAGAGACAAAAAAAATGAGGTACATAAGAACAAAGAAGAAGAAAATGAAGTTGATGTAAAGAAGGTAGAAGAGAAGAAAATAGAGACCAGATAGCTATGGAAACAAGATCTAAAGGTGCTGGCAAAGAGAATCATAGATCAGGGAAAACTCAATTAGCTACCTAAATACTTTGATAGGCATGATGAAAAATATAAGACTTAGATTGAAGAATTTTTCATAGATCATATGTTTACATTTAAGAAGAACCTAATTGAAATGGAAGGTAGTATCCCGAAGGAACTATTTGAGAAATTGGAGATTAGGAAATAGTTAGCACTAACTAAGGATGAGTAGATTAAAGTGAAAGAAATTGAGGACATGCTGCCAGTCAAATCTTGTGATGAACATTAAATAATTTTGAAAGAAATGAAACCACTATTAAGAAATAAAGAAAGATTGATAAATATAGTGGGAAGGAAGTATGATGAGGTATTGAGGATACACACAAGGTCATTGACAAGATCCTAATGGAAAACGAACTTGATAAATCTTACCTCCTAAACCTAAGGCTACTAAGCCTAAATATATCCTAAGGGGAGAGTCATCCAAGCCTATAGTAATCAAAATTGATTCACCTAAGGATGGAGAAGATGATAGTTAGTTTATCAGTATAGTAAAGCAACCTAATTTCTTTGTTGTTGGTGATCCTACGAGTTTGGAAACCTTGCTAGATACTAATGACCCTTTTGAAGGGAATACTGATATTGTACCTTATGTTGATAGAAGTGATGGAAAATATATAGAGAAACCTACTGAGGAAGATCCCTCTAAAAGTGGACAACAACCAGGCATTGTTGAGGCTAAGAAGAAACCTGAGATTAAGACTAAAGTAAAACAAGAAACAATTTCACCTATTTCTTCAACCTTATTGTTGGAAAGTAGAGACAACATTGAATACTGATGTGTAGAGAATGGACAAAGATGAGTTAATGAAGTTATCCTACATATCATTTGCTAAAGCAAAAGAGAGATCAGAGCAGAAAACTGAGAAGAGGTCAAGGGTATTAGAAATGGTAGTTCATACTATCAACAAAATCATAATTGTACCTTTTACTTTCCAAGGAAAGGATACAACAGAGAACCTGAACACAACATTAGATGACTTTGATATTTACTTTAATTCTCTAGAAAAGATCGCAGAAGCAAAAGTTGAGCAAGCCTTTTTGGCAAAGAAGCTAAAGGAATTATGCAAGTCTATTTCATGGGACTTGGGCATAATGGGAAATAATGTTTCTGAAGTGAAGGCTTGTTTGGTACATGGAAGGAAGTTATATAGTTATCGTATAAATCCTATCAGACACCTTCATAACATTGAGGACATTATTGCACATGACATGAAGACACTAGACAAGCTGGTACACAGTTGTGAGACCTCCTCACACACTATTTTAGAGCTAGACACAGAAGTGTCTAGATTGGCAGACAATATAAGTGTGTTGGAAAAAGAGAAAGGGAGAGTTATGGGAAGATTTAGTGTGCTAAATATTTTTATTACTCCTAAGCTATCAATTCTTGAGATACACCTTTCTGACATGGAGAAAACAACAAAGGCCCTCACAGAGAACATACCTACTGAGTTGAAGGCAATAGAGACATCATAATTTGAATTGAATGGGCTGATCCATTTTGGTAAAAACCTGAATTGAAGATGTGAAGATCTTGGAAAGCTCTTTCCAAGATGTATTACACATGGTCTGAAATTTTTGGTGAGCAACTATATAATTTATATATATATATTGCATTTTTGTATACACCTTTGCCATTGATGTCAAAGAGGGAGTAGTAGATATGAAAAATGTATAGAGGAAAGATAGAGAAGATAATTTGGGAGTAGTAGAGGAGATATATAATAAATAATATGCATAAAAAGTAGACTATGTATTTAGTCATTATTTTGGTATTGAGCACTTAGTCATTTTCACTAAATGTTGCCATCAATGCCAAAGGGAGGCACTGTTGGAAAGTGGATCATTCAAGAGTGTATAATGGTTTTAATTTATGGAAAGACTACAATTATATATGTTCACTTGGAGTGCAACATAGTTTTGGTGTTAAGGTTTTGTAAAATGACTAAGTCCATGAAGTAGTTTACTGAGTACATGAGTACAGTTTTGGGAAATGAGTACTATATATGATGAACTATGTCATGAGAGCTTAGAGGAAGTTATTTTTGGATATGGTATACCTTTAGTTAAGGTCTCTTGAGTTTTGGAGTTCAGAGACGAAAGTTACAAATGATTGAATTCATGTGAAGACAGTGTAGCAGTGAGATAGAATAGTTGAACAGTTGTGATAATTAAAGGAGTGTAACATGAAATCCAGTCATGATAAGTTGGATTTGGATTAGGTATTACCCTAATTTTGGTAATTTATGATCTCTAAATCTGTATTTTATTTTAGGATAAGAGTTGATCACTTTTTGTGATGTATTTGGGAGACGACTGAGTATGAGATAAAGTATATATATGGAAAGGTTTTGAGAAGCGAAGCATGGATATTGTATGATCGGATGAATGGATGCATTGTGATGTTATAATAAAATAGAAGGTGATGGAAGCTACAAATAGAAATAATTAAGCATATCAGATTCTTATATAAGTTCATTTTGATAAAGCATTATAACAGAGACAAATTTCTAATTGTAAGAGCAGTGTGCTCAGTGTATACCCCTAACATGGTTTTGTATTCCTTTAATAGGGAAATGTAATAATGTAATATTCAGCTCCTAATAGGGCTAGTTATCCTAACAACCTAACACAATACTTTTAGTACATATGTGAGGGTATCATCCCCACCGGGGTTTTCCCTTGGCCATGGTTTCCTTGTGAACAAAATGATGGTGTTATGAGTTGTGTATTTTATGTTCTTTTCATTTCAGTAATTATTTGTTTAATTTAGAAATTGTTAAGTTTATTTTTAAATTTTTTTAATATTGATTCACCCCCCTCTCAGTATTACTTAATCCTAACAAGACCTATTCCTCTGATAGATCTAGATGTGCCAGTGCTAAGACTATGAGTGCCGAGAGAGGATAACACAGAGGAGGAGGATTATGAGGGAGAGAACAAAAGTGTTGAGGAGGAAGATGATGATAACAAGAGAATCACTGAGTCTAGAAGTGAGGATGGGGATGATGCTTGTTAGAATAATCAGGGGGGGGGGTGAATCAGTGGGCTTATTAATTATTCCAAAAGATCTAATCAAAAACTATTATCTCAAATATAATACCTTAAGTTATCTTACAGTCCTAATTTCATCAAGATGTATGCCATAAATAATCTTAACAAATATAAAGTGCTTGGTAATATATACTATTTATATTTTCTGGACTTTATCAAGTAGCAGCAAATAAACTTAGTGTTAACCGACCAATTCAGTTTCAATAATGTGTAAAAAAAAATATCAATGCAATAAAACATATACATATTTGAAACATAGATTTTAACGTGGAAACCCATATGGGAAAATGCACCTGGGGCCGGTAACCCAAAAATATTTTCACTCTTCTGAAGTGAGCTCGGTGAAGAGCCAACCCTATTAAAGGTTACAATACATACTGTTAAGTGCGACCTTGTTAGACGATTTAAAACCAACAATTTGTCTTTTGACCTAGCACTTGCTATGTTGTCAACAAGAAAACCTTTTGATACTCTTGAGTATCTCAATACAATAAGAACTATTAAATCCCACTCGGTTAAGAGATTTTCTGAATCAATGCTTAAACTAATACACTAAACGATCTGTTCAAAATACAACTTTGATTTGCAAATATTTAGATCTATTGTTAGTTTAATAATACCTCTCTAATCAATATACACTTCATTTCATTTTCTTTCTTTCTTTATTCCGCTCGGTGAATGCTCAGTCCTTTGTTGCTCAGTATCTGCAGAATTCCTTGGCTCTATTCTTCAACCTGTATGATCAGATCTGCATGAAGAATTCTATCTTCACACAAAATATATTCAAAATTCCTCTTTTGATAATGAATTCCTTATCTCTTTATATAGACATGATTAGCCACTCAATCTCCCTATTTTTGTTGTAGACCTTTCCTTGATCCGTAAAAATTGCCATGATTTGTTTTATCCTACAAATCTCTCCTTTAGTTTTATTCTGTAAATATCTCCTTGATAACTGTGAATAAAACATTCTTTTAATCTCCTTCCTTGCTTTAGTTTAACTGATCATTGAAAATAAAGCAATCAATCAGTCAATCCCTAAATTGTAGCTCTACCAGTTAAGTAGTTTTGTCATTCTTTAACTCTAGTTACGCTCGGTCATCAACTCCAGTTATGATCGATTATTAGCTCTTGCTTGGTAACACTTGCTTGGTTACTATTGTGCTTGGTATGCATCGTGAACTTCTCAATTTTCACTGTTACTTGGTGTATATAGACTTTTTATGATTTACCGACCACATAAAATTTGTCTCTTCAGATCTTCAAGGTTATGATAATATGTGTATGAACAATCAAACAATATCAAGTTGTCATCAATGACAATACAATACATTAACTAATTTAATGCCTTGCATTCACTTTTGCATCTTGGTGATCATCAACTTATCATCTTCAAACATTCAATAAATTATAGTGCATCAATATCTCTCTTTGGCATTGATGGCAACACAATATGAAATATACAATATAAAACATGCCATAACATACCAAAATTATTATTCTATAACCAATTCAAATATCTGAATCTCGGTAAGCTCTTCTAGCTTAGATTTAATATGTTTAATCACTACAAAAAAATGTTTACTATACAACTCTCCCTGTAGATTTTATTCTGCTATGTGCTCTCCCTTTCTTCATTCCCTTCAATGGATAGGTGTAGCAATTCCATCTCTCCCTTTCCTGTAGAATCTTTTCTCCCTTTTTTGGATAGATATGCAGTGTTAACTTTCTCAAATTCTCTCCCTTTAATGGATGGATATTTCATTGACAGTAACCTTTAGATATTCTCTCCCTTTGTGTTGTAGAATATCTTCTCCCTAATGGATATTTCATTCTTCCTGATGGATATTTCATTTAATCTTTCTCTCCCTTTGACAGTAATGCCAAAAAAAAATTATAGCTCTGTAGTAGCTAACAATATCTCTGGTGTGTGGTTCAGATAAGTACCTTCAATGTACTGATATGTCATTGCAGTCCATATCTCAACTTGCATCAACATGATTAATCTTCTGATAATGTGTAGGCTAATGCAACCTCCATGTCAGCTTAGTGAATAGTAGACAATGGACTAACCCCTAGTCTATTGCTCAGGTATTCAAATGTATCTTTTGGTAATGGTTTTGTGAATATGTCTGCTAGTTGTTCTTTGGATTGTACATATTCTAGTATTACCTATTTCTCTTGTACTTGTTCCCTCAAATAATGATACTTAATAGATATGTGATTTATCTTAGCATGAACCACAAGGTTCTTTGAAATGTTTATAGCATTTGTATTATCACAATAGATAATTACTGGGTCAAGAATTTCCTCATTCATACCTTTCAGCAATTGCTTGATCCATGCAATGTTAGAGCAATTTGCAGCATCAACTACATATTCTGCTTCTATAGTTGATTGAGATATGCATCCTTGATTTTTACTTATCCATGTGACAAGTTTGTCACCCATAAAGAATGCTCCTCCTGTGGTGCTCTTTCTATCATCTATGTTTCTAGCCCAATCAACATCAGTATAAACTTGTAGCTCAAATTCACCTTCTTTATTGTACCACAAACCATAGTCTTCAATATTCTTCAGATATCTCAAAATTCTTTTAATAGAATTCATGTGTGATTCCTTAGGGTTAGAAGAGAATCTTGCAACTATACCAACTGCATGTGCTATATTAGGTCTAGTGTGTACAACATACATTAGTTTACCAATCATAGATCTGTATAAGGTCTGATTTACCTGGGTTGTCTTGTCTTTCTTTGTCAAGTTGCATTCGAGTGCCATAGGTGTTCCAACTGGTTTGGAGTCCTCCATTTGGAATATCTTTAGAACTTCTTTGATGTATTTTGATTGTGTGATATGGATGCCTTCATCCTGTTATAGAATCTGTAGACCAAAAAAAATTTGATCTCTCCAAACATTGAAATTTCAAATTCTTTGCTCATTTAATCAGAAAATGACTTTCATAGCATATTATTACCTCCAAATATGATATCATCAACAAATATCTCAACAATCAAAATATTATCATCAGTATCTCTTTTTAGATACAGATTACCGTTGTCACTTGTTCTAACAAATCCAATACTAATGAGATAAGAATGAAGTCTTGCATACCATGCTCTCGGTGCTTGTTTAAATCCATATAAGACTTTGTGTAGTTTAAAAACCATGTTCCTTTTTTTAGGATCAACAAACCCTTCAGGTTGTTCAATGCATACCTCCTCTTCTAGTATTCCATTCAAAAATGCAGATTTAATATCCATTTGGTATACTTTGAATCCTTTAAAAGCAACATAAGCAAGTATAATTCTTACTCCTTCTAGTCTAGCAATGGGTGCAAAGGTTTCTCCATAGTCAATAACTTATTCTTGTGCATACCCTTTGCATACCAGTCTTTCTTTGTTCCTTGTGACTTCTCCATTCTCATTAAGTTTGTTTTTGAAAATCCATTTGGTGCCAATGATATTTTTGTCACTTGGTCTAGGTACTAATGTCCATGTTTTATTCTTCTCAATCTGTTCAATCTCTTCATTCATTTCACTTATCCATTCTTGATTCACAAGTGCAGTATTAACAGATTTAGGCTCAAAATCACAAATTAAACATCTATTGTTAAGTGACTTACTTCTTGTTCTCATTCCTGCTCTTTGGTCCCCAATGATATGGTCTTGTGGATGGTGTCTTCTGACATATTTAGCAAGTATAGGTTCAGATCTTTGTTTCTCATTTTAATCTTCATTTTGATATTCATTTTGATCTCCATCACTCGGTTTAGCATTGTGAGCATTTTCCAAATTCTAGGTGTGTGTAGCCTATTGCTCGATTGCATTATTCTGTTGCTCGGGCAAGGTGTCAGGTTATTCTATGTAGACAAATCTATTGTAATCTTCAGGTTCCTTTTTGCTTTCCTCATCATTTTTCTCACCAAATTCATCCACTTTAACATTTGCACTCTCAATGATTTTGTTAGAAGATTTGTTCAGACATTTATAAGCTTTTCTTTTAGTAGAATATCCTAGAAATATTCCTTCATCACTTTTAGAGTCAATTTTCCCATTTCTATCATCTTTTAATATATAACATTGAATTCCAAAAACTCTAAAGTAACTCACATTTGGTGTGTATTTATACCATAGCTCATAAGGTGTCTTATTTGTGTCTTTCTTCAATTGTACTTGGTTCAATGAATAGACAAAAGTACTTACAACTTCTCTCCAGAATGTTTATGTGATGCCTTTTTCAATCATCAATGTTCTGACACAATCAACAATTGATCTATTCCTCCTTTCAACAATCCCATTTTGCTATGGTGTTCTCGGTGCAGAAACCTGTCTTGTAATCCCATGCTCATTACAAAAGTTAGTGAATTCATCAGAAATAAATTCTCCTCCTCTATCTAATCTTAAACATTTTAGTTCTTTTCCACTTTGTTTTTAAACTTTAGCTTTATACCATTTGAACATCTTAAATGCTTCAGATTTATCTTTTAAGAACATGACAATCATCATCCTAGAATAGTCATCAACAAATATAATAAAGTATCTATCACCATAATAGCTCTTTGTTCTCATTGGTCCACATAAGTTAGTATGGACTAACTCCATAATAGAATTAGATGTCTAGGTTTCTCTCTTGAAACGAGACTTTTTCATTTATCCTATTTGACAATTCTTGCACATAACATGGTCAGGCTTTGAAATACTCGGTAAGCCTCTCACTTTTATTTTCTTACTTATCTTAACCATGTTGTCAAAATTCACATGACATAACCTTTTATTCCACAACTAAACATCTTCATTTCTAGCCAATAAACAAGTGGTCTCAATATTATCAAGATAGAATACATTACCTTTTGTTTGTTCACCCAGTATCGATCAAATTTCCTATTCCATTATAGATCATTGCCTTTTTGTTCTCAAATGCAACTCAATGTCCTGTGTTGTTCACCTGTGAAACACTCAAAAAATTATAGTTAAGTCATATCACCCAATATGCATTTTCACATCTGGTCAGATTATTCAACATGATGGTACCTTTTCCTTCAACTGGGCAAGGTGATTCATTACCCATCCTAACTGATCAACCATTATAATATTCAAAAGTTTCAAACTTTTCTTTATCTCTAGTTATGTGATGAGTACAACCACTATCAATAATCTAGACATCATTTTTTCTAACTTTAGATATGAGTGTTGTTTCAGCATACCTTTCTTCTTCATCTAACTCATCCTTCATAGCAACAAATACTATCTCAATCTCTTCATCAGAATTAGTATCAAAATTTTTAGCTTTGTTCTCAACTAGGTAACAAGTCTTCTTGCCTCTGTCCTTGTAATCTTGGTTATCTCTTCTGTCAGAGTGTCGGTTGATTCTGTAGTGTTGGTCATCACTTCTGTCATACTTCTTTTCATAAGATCTATCATTGTCTCTTTCACCCTTTCTCTTGTTAGGTCATCTATCAGAAAAATGTCCAATTTATTTGCAATTAAAATAGACCAGTGGTAATTTAACTTTATATCTTCCTTTAACTCTTTGTAGTCTCCTAGCCATTAGTGCTTCAATTTCATCAAGTTCTTGCTCATCACTATCACTGTCACTATCATTTATCATAGTGTGTTTGTTACTATATTTTCTTATTTTTAGAGAAGACTTGAATGCATACTCAATAGTAGGTAAGAAACTGTTGTCATAGTTGCTCATCTCAAATTAAATAAGTCTACCAATCAAACTATCAAGAGTAACATTGTTATTAGCTACTGCTCTCATTTATTGAATTGCAGATACTCTAATAGCATAAACAAGAAGTAAGGTTCTCATAATTTTAGTTACAATTGTTTCTTCATCAAGTAATCCTCCTACTCCACGGATAGAATTAACAACTTCTTTGATGTTGTCATTGTACAGAGTGATATTCTCTCCTTTCATTCTCAGGTCATCAAACTTTCCTCTTAGGCTTTTGGCTTTAGCTCTCAGCACATTGGTATCTCCTCCATGTACTAGCTTGAGTTTTTCCTAGATTTTCTTTGCAGAGGTGTATGATTTCACATCTTCAAATTCAACATCGGTTAGTGAAGAAGCAAGTTCTATCATCATATAATTGTGTTAATTTTTCTCTCTCAATTGATCAACAATCAGAGGTCCAGTAGGTGCAACATATTCAATATCCAAGTGTTATGTAACATCATTTCCAATACCAGATAGATGAAGTCTTATCCTGCTTTGCCATGATGAAAAGTTCTCCTTGTTCAACTTAGGCACATCCCTTTTACTCATCTTGTGATCTTTAGCTTAAGTCCCATTAAAATTTTCTTCCAAGCACCAAAGTTTTGATACCAATTGTTAGAATAACTAAGAGGGGGGGGGGGGGGGGGGGGNGGGGTGTGAATCAGTGGGCTTATTAATTATTCCAAAAGATCCAACCATAAACTATTCTCTCAAATATAATACCTTATGTTATCTTACAATCCCAATTTCATCAAGATGTATGCCATAAATAATCTTAACAAATATAAACTGCTCAGTAAGATATACTATTTATCTTTTCTGGACTTTACCGAGTAGCAACAAATAAATAAGTGTTAACCGACCAATCCAGTTTCAATAACGTGTAAAAAAAAATATCAATGCAATGAAACATATACACATTTGGCACATATATTTTAACGTGGAAACCCAATATGGGAAAAAGTACCTGGGACCGGTAACCCAAAAATATTTTCACTCTTCTGAAGTGAGCTTGGTGAAAATCCAACCCTGTCAAAGGTTACAATACACACTATTAAGTGTGACCTTGTTAGAGGATTTAAAACCAACAGTTTGTCTTTTGACATAGCACTCACTATTCTGTCAAAAAGAAAACCTTTTGATACTCTTGAGTATCTCAATATAATAAGGACTGTTAAATCCCACCCGGTTAAGAGATTTTATGAATAAATGGTTAAATTGATATAGTAAATGATCTGTTCAAAATACAAATTTGATTTGCAAATATTCAGATCTATTGTTAGTTCAATAATACCTCTTTGATCAATATACACTTCAGTTCCTTTGCTTTCTTTCTTTATTCTGCTTGGTGAATGCTTTGTCCTTTGTTTCTCGGTGTCTGTAGAATTCCTTGGCTCTGTTCTTCAACTTGTATGACCGTATGTGCATGAAGAATTTTATCTTCACATAAAATATATTTAGAATTCCTATTTTGATAATGAATTCCTTATCTCTTTATATAGACATGATTTTCCACTCAATCTCCTTGTTTTTGTTGTATATCTTTCCTTGATCTGTAAAACTTGCCATGATTTGCTCCTGTAAAGCTATCCTTTAGTTTTATTCTGCAAATCTCTCCTTGATAACTGTAAATAAAACATGCTTTTAATCTCCTTACTTGTTTTATTTTAACTGATCATTGAAAATAAAGCAATCAATCAGTCAATCCCTAAATTGTAGCTCTGCCAGCTAAGCATTTTTGTCATTCTTTAACTCCAGTTATGCTAGGTCATCAACTCTAGTTATGCTCAGTTATTAGCTCTTGCTCGGTAACACTTGATTGGTTACTGCTATGCTCGGTATACACTGTAAACTGCTCGGTGTTCAGTGTTACTTAGTGTATACAAATTTTTTATGATTTACTCAGCACATAAACTTTGTCTCTTCAGATATTCAAGGTTATTATAATATGTGTATGAACAATAAAACCATATCAAGTTGACATCAATGAAAATATAATACATTAACTAATTTAATGTCTTGCATTCACTTTTGCAGCTCAGTGATCAACAAAATATCATCTTAAAACATTCAATCAGTTATAGTACCTCAGACGCTGACAGTGATCCTGGTGCTATGCCTATGCAGGTGGAGGATGACAGAGAGGCTCCACTAGGTGATGAGGATATATAGATGGTTGAAGATAGAGATGAGGTAGACAGACAATAGTAACAACATATTGGAGATTTGATGTGTCAGATAGACAGTTTTACTATAGAGAGAGACAAATTGGGCAACATGGGCTATAGAACGATCAACACTTATAGCTCAGTTGGACAGTTTGATAGTAGAGAGAGATACAGACTGGGCAACACAGGAAACACTCATGATACAAATGGGAAGATTGATAGTAGAGAGAAATGCAGTTATAGCCTCTTGAGATACAACTTTTTCTAGAGCATAGAGGGCAGAGGATGAGTCATGATAGTTTATCAGTAGCATTCAAGATGCGGGTGTGTGTAATGTCACAAGGATGTTAGGGGATGCTCGGGAGGAAAAGAGATACTAGTGATGTATGTATGAGAGAAATGTAACACAAGAGTAGTGGGCACCAAGCTACGAAGCTTCCTCTAGCAGATCACACTCTAGAAGAACACATAACAGTAGGGGGTATGGGGACCAAGGGAGCCACCTAGGTCAGAGAAGACATGACATAAGGCATGAGGAGATTCATCCTCTAGATAGGACAGAGATCAGAAGGACCAAGAGAATAGAGGATGATAGGAGACTCTCTCTATCAGAGGGACATTTTTAATAGGCATGTGACAGATTACGAGCCTGCAGGCCTTAGTGCATACAAATATCTTGATTTTTGTACTCTGATACTTTTCAAGGTATATATGATATGAAGCTACTTTATGATGATTTTTTTTATAGACATGATGGATGCTTATGCTTTTACTTTCCTATTACATGATGATGCTTAGATATTGCAATGCATTTATTTTCTATGCAGTATACATGTACGAATGCAACATTTTTTTGAATTTTGTAGCTTTTTAGAACTGTATGAATGTAGAATGCATATGTGTTTTTGGATTTTTTTGTGTTTATAAATGCATGTATGGAGGATGCACATGTTTTTGGATTTCTTTGTTTATAAATGCATGTATGCAGGATGCACATATTTTTGGTGTACCAGAGTACTATACTAAGGTGACTGCGAGGACTGACTGAAGAAGTGTTAACACAAAGCATAAATTAGATGAAGAAATGTTAGTAAGAGGGAAAAACATTGCTTTCATAAGTGCATTTATGTCATAAGAGCTTATTTTGATATGGAAAAATGGATGTCGTGCATCGTAGCACAAAGAGCCAAAGAAAGAAAACAATCCTTTTGCGTGAACAAACACAATGCAAAGATAGAATGATCTTATCCATCCTGAAGCTTATGGAAGACATCCCCCTAAATTTAACATCAAACAGACAAAAGACAAAACAAAAACCAATCATGAACCATCCTGGCCACTCTCATAACTCAATAATATCATCGAGTAGCATAGGAACATGACCAAAAGAAAATCAATAAAAGATAACACACTCACTGAAACATTTGAGCCAACAGACATTCTGATCTTATTGTTACTTGCATTTTTTTTAATGCTTTGTTTGATAGTTTGACTTTGATTGACTGATTGGATGATTGATTGATAGGTTGGACAGGTTGAGTGGTTGATATTAGAGATCGAAAGATCAAACAAGTCCAACTAGACTAAGTGTTGAGTCACATAATTTAGTATGATTGTTTGTTAAAGCGTGATTTCATTAAGCACATTTTTACGAGTATTCCACCGATTTTTGCATACATGTTGGTCATTTCACAAAATAAAAATGAATATGTACAAATTTATTGCATATTTTTAAAGAGAGTTTTCAATTTTTAGGGGTTTTTAGGTATTTGATTTTTTTTTTATGAACTTTTTTTAGGACTTTTTACAATTTTTAGGATTTTATCAGCATCATATGTGAATTTTATGGTCTTTTTTTAAGGATCATATTCAATTTTTAATGATTTTCAACTTCATTTTTGGTTTTAATGATTTTTTCAGGACATCGAAATTTACATGAGAAATATTTGAATTGCCCCCAATGTCTAGCAAGGTAGGGAGATTGTGAAAGGAGAAATGGACTGGTACATGGATGAAGGCCAAGGGTCAATTGCATTAGATCTATTTAGTTTTCCAAGGACTATCCAAGAAATGGGATAACATGTTTTTTCCAAGCTGAGGGATTGGACATGACAAGATAAAATGATGACATGCGATGCATAGGAATGAACATGTCAAGAGGTTTTTGAAAACATATTTTTCGTTATACATCCTTATTTTACATCAAGACCAAGGTAGGGATTTGGATAGGAAAAATAATAGGACATGGATGGGACAATGATAGGATATGGATAGGAATGAGAAAGATCAATAATGGGAAAGGGGTAAGGGATATGAATTGAAAAGTTAGGATAGGATAGGATAGGAAATATGGACCAAAGGGGATGTGATAAAATAAGAAATATGGACCAAAGGGATATGGACAATGTAAATTCTATAGGAAATGTGATGCTTGAAGAGAGATCCCTGGCCTTGTCAAGATCAAAATTGGGTTAAGGGGAATATGTATGCCGACAGGATAAGGGATGTGAGGGACATAGGAATAAGGGAGGAAATGACAAGGGTAGCAGGGGATCATGACAAGGGTATGATATGATAGGAAAACATGTATGAAACCTTCCCCAAGGTATGGAATGCAAGAAGTTCATAAATTAACATGACGTCTATTTTCAAGGATTTTGTCGTGGTACTTGCCCAAAGTGCATGTTTTCCATGTTTTCACTTTTGGACGAAATTATTTCTCTTTATTCTCTTTTTTTGTGTTACCAAGATGCCTGTTTGCCAGGTTTCCAACAAGGAAACTTTTTTTTATTTTTCATTTTTCTCTTTTTCTTGACTTTTTGGGAATGATGGATGCATGGCATGACATGGATGAAGGACTCAAGAATCATGCTCTTTGAATAGTTCTCTTGAAGATACAACATAACAGACCATGACTATGATAGTATGCTCAAAGACGTTTATAGGGTAATGATAAAGAGACATGACATGGGTAATTGGATACGATAGGATAAGGGTTTAGGCAAAGGATTGCATAGGATGGATGAAAGGATGGAAAATGGGTGTTGGATAATGAAGGGAGTGTAGGTAGGATTTCTTTGGAGGTATTTTTAGTATCCACTAGCCCTTGAGGAGGTGATAATTTTGTGTTTAACAAAGGATTAATTGATGGCACAGAGAACTCTTTTCGAGGAATTTCAATGGTTAATTCATTTCATTGTCTCTTTTGTGCTACCTTCACATTTGATTCATCTGAGGTTTGTTCCCCTCTTTCTTTGTCCCAAATTACTAAAGGTTGGTTTTCTTTAAAAGTAGATTGTGTTTGATTTTGATAATCCAATAATAATTGAGGACTTTCTTTCTTTAATACGTTGAGATATCGCTTGGGATATTGAGTCATGATATATTCCAATGTGTTCTGAATTCTCTTGTCTTTAATGGCTTCATCAATTTGGTCTCTAGGTAGACCCATAAGTGAAATGTGTGTTTCTTGTGAATCTTCAGAGTTTGAAGAAGTGCTTGATGAGTCATTAGGGTGTTGATCCACTTGTGATGGTTGATTAGGGAAAAATCTGAGTTCCATATTTGAGATAAATCCTTGGTGCGAAGATGCTTGCTGGGATTGATCATATTCTAATGTTACTTAGTGTTCCTCTTGAGGTATTGGTGGAACACTACCATATCCTGGTTGCATAGGTACAAAAATCACTTCAAAGTTTGGAGGAGGTCCCTTTTGAATCGTGCCAAAACTTGGTGAAGTATTTGAGGGATACCCCATGTTATCATAGGTCATTGCTTTGTCTTATGTCAAAAAATGCCTGAGTAGTGATAGGCTCTTGTAAAAATGTGACATGTCTTAAATCATGAAACATTTTATTTATCTCATCTAGGGATTGCATGTTGATTAGATCATTTTTTTGGGTTTGAAATGTTACACGTTGTCTTGGATCAAGAGGTGGTTTTGATTCTCCTTGTGTTGTAAACATAGGTCGATAAGAATCATGTTGCCTTTTGGATGCTTGGGGCCTTGTGAAGACCGACATGCTTACTATATGAAAGTGCAAGGTTTTTTTTTGACTTTTTGAGAGGCTTTTAGAATGAAAATGCAACCTAAGATATGCGAGGACTTTACACAAATACAAATTTTGGATGATTATGAAAAGAAATGTATGGCTTATACAATTGTATTTTTTGGATTTTTTACTTTGAAAATCTTTGGACAAATGCAAATCTAAGAGTATAACCTTAGGAAAATTGAATAGGGACATTGACTTGAAAGGGGATAAAGAGGGACAAAGGATAATTGGATAAAAAGGACCAAGTCAAATCCATCATGACAAAGGTGAAGTTTGACTAATTGATAAAGGGAAATTAGGATAGAGGGACAAAGGGACCAAGTCAAGATCATGTTTTCAATATCATAAAGAAAGACTATAGGATTTGGACTCTTTGTAGGATTTTGCAAAGTTTTTAAAGGGTTCTAAGATGAGCTCTTTATGCAAAAGTGATTATAATGAGGACTAAATTCAAGAGGCTTTTAAATTGCAAATGCCAAATACTAATGCAATGTATGCAAAAGGACTATGATATGAAGATGTAGAATGAAGACTAATAAGCATACCAAAAGGCTCCAAGGTAAATACTCTATAATTCCATATGTTCACCAAAAAGTTTGAGAAAAGGTGTTTGTGACAAGTTTATCATTTAGGAATGATCTTGAAAATGCTTAAGAGTGTTCTAAAAATGTTTTTTTTTTAAAAAGTTTGACACACTCACACAAGACACATCAGAAAAAATGGATGTTGTAAAAAGTGAAACAAACACACCACAACTTAGGTTAGACATGACAATATATGTTGAATTCCCACTTGAACAAGTTCAATCATGCCTACTCATAGTGGAAAACCTATAATATTAGAGGCAGAGGCTCCTCCTTACAGTGCACTCACTTCTCAGGAACACCAAGCTTAGAGTCCCAAGGGTCATCGCCTCCCAAGGGACCGATGTCTCTACTAAGAGCTGTGAAAGTGTGGGATGTTTTTAGGATTTACCCCTACGTCAATAGATAGAAGGTTTTATGGGTCCACTAAAACAAGAGGCATTTATTTAGGACATCCATTCTGAAGATAACTTGTGAATCATACAAGGACGTATGGCAACGCAAGTTCTATTGAATCACCATCCCCACAATTACCAGGCACAAGTGACCTTAGGCCTCTGAGACTTTAATCTCAAAGAGGTATTTGATTATAGTGGGTTGGAAGAGGTTTTATTTTCCTTGTTCCCACTTGGTTCATTCCCTCTCATTAGCTATGTTAAATCTCTCATGAGGTAGGCCCTCTAAAAGATTAAATAGATTCTCTTCACCAAAGATCCACCAAGGCAAGGGGAGAGGATACATCCATTCAACCTTGGGATTACAATCTAAAAAAACTTCAAACACATAAGAAAAGTATTGGAATTATTTATATTAGAGGTTTTGACATTCATTTTTTGTCATTGATGTCACACATAATCCAGTTGGATGCAATAGAAGTCTCAGTAAGATTGGTTATCACAGGTACATGGAGATTGACATATGTGTACAAAAAGTGTACAAAATTTTAGAGTATGAAAGAATGGATCTGTGTAGAGGGAGGAGTGTACACCTTATATATAAGGTTGCTAGATTTCACATTACTATTTGCATAAGTTATAGTTGTTTTGGTATAGACTACTTATAGTGCAGTGACAGAGGATTATGACATAGCTGGTCTCTGAGTTTTTTGGATAACTTGGATGTGAGAATGATTTATGATATGTGAGATTTAGGAATTATAGAATATACATGGGAGAACATTATTTGTGATTCTTGGGTTTCTGGTTTCTTGATGATGTCATCTATGGCATGTAGAATAGAGAAGAACTATTAAGGGCCAACCACAAAGATGTAACATGCTTGGTGATTGGTGAGTGTGAATTGTAAATCTCGGCATGTAACTAATGATTTGTATTTTCTATTTACTTGCATAAGGTATTGTGTGTATCTTAGCAAGGTTCTGTGTAATTATTTGTGCATTGGGGAAGTCTTAACAGGCCGACCTAATTTCTTCTTGTAATTTATATAAAGAAAAGTATCATTTTGATGTGTAAAAGATAGGATTGGATGTATTGGATGCTATGAGAATGTGGATGCGAGTTCTGCTGGATGTAAATCAATGATTATGTTTGTAATGCACTTCATTGGAACTGTATATACAAAGAAAACTTATATTAGTCAGTTCACAGTTGTAAGTATAGTTTTATACTTATTTTTTGGATAGTGGATCCAGAAGGTGGGATTAACCTTTAGAAGGTGGATTTAACCTTCACTTTGGGAAATGTGCTCGGGCAGTGAGCTCATCATTTCATTCAACTCCTAACAGGGTTGAGAAGACTCCTAACAGGGTCTATCTTTTAACAGGGACATTGTACTAGATGTAATGATCAACTCCTAACATGACTATATCTTCTAATAGAGATAGAATATTTCTAGTGCATTATTTGTAGGTGTTAATTCCCATCGAGGTTTTTCCCTTAATAGGGTTTTCCTCGACAAAAAATACTTGTGTTATGGTGTTTTTATTGAAGTGTTCAGATTTACTTTAAGTAATTCATTTTGAGGTTTAAAGTTTAAATATTTGGCATATAACTGAGTCACCCCCTCCTCTCAATTGTCTTATTCCTAAAAATTGGCATCAAAACTTGTGGTCCTCTGAGAGAAAGATTAACATCTTGAGGTTATCCAGAGATGGATTACTGTAGAATGGAGAGTCCAAAATTTGATGGTGAATTTTTTTACAGTTGGAAGAACAAGATGAGAACTCATTTGATCTACTTGGGAATTGACTACTAGATTATTACCAAAAAGGATGAACCCATCAAGGAGAAAGATGAATTAGGAAATGCTACTAATGAAGAATTTTTTTTTCTTGCAATATAGTTGCAAGAGAAGCACTGATATACACACTCTCTGAGGTAGAATTTACAGAGGTTAAAGATCTTGATTCAGCTCACAAGATCTGGACAGGGCTAAAGGATATATATGAAGGAGATCAATATATTAAGAAAGAAATCTATAGAATTGGAATGCTAAAATGGAAAATCTAAGCTTGTGAGATGATGATAATGTCATAACATATGTACAAATGGTTATAGAGGTTATTACTGGAATAAAAAAATTCAAGAGGTAGATATACTAAAGACAAAGTGATCACAAATATTATTAGATCCTTGACACCTTCCTACAAGACTAAAGTGAAAGTGATAGAAGAGATCATACCACTAACAAATAATTTCAATATATAAGTCATGATTGCTAAGCTGACCAACTTTGAGACTGCAAAGTTACAAGAGGCTTTACCCAAAGTAGAGTCTACGTTCAAGGCTACTGTTCATAATGACAAAAAAACTTTATCAAGCCTTGCAAGCAGTAGAAGAAGAAATATACATGAAGATATTGGATAATATGATGGTGAATGGGTAGAAATAGAGGAGAAGAAAGGAAACTGGACGAACTTGTGGCTCTAATAGAAAAAAGGGAAAAGAAAGGTAAGGGTAAATTTGAAGGAAAATGACCCCTAAAATGTTTTTCTTGCAATAAGATTGGTAATTTTGCATCTAGATGTCCTCCAAGGGTTCCTAAGAATAATCCTAAGTTTAATAAGTCTAATTACTCCAAGGATGAGGATTTGTATTTTACTAGTGAAGGTGTGTCTGATGATGATTCTTTGAATGATGGAAAAGAAATTGGATTCATTGCTATTAAAGATGATGAACCTATTCATGAATAAAAATATATAGTTTCCCATGTTGAAAAGAAATCATAATGGATCATTGATAGTGGTTGTTCACATCATAGCAGTGGTGATAAAGTTAAATTTTTTCAACTAAATAGATATGATGCTGGTGTAGTTAGATTTGGTGACAACACTCCCAAGTTGATCATTGGAGTAGGTTCAATCTCTCTTGATGGTAAAACTAACATTGATGATGTATTACTTGTTTATGGACTTAAGAACAACTTGTTGAGTGTTGAAGAGCTTGTAGACAAGGTATATCACTTACAGTTCAAGGATGGGAAATGTACAATCAGAGATCGCATTAGGTTCTAAGTCAAGAGGTAATGTGTTTAAGATGAATACTACAAAGGTAACTTGTTTTTTGGTGAAGGTATATGATAGTTTTTTATGGCATAGGAGGTTTTGGAAGATATATTTTGATAATATTTTAATGTCCATTAACACTAATGTAGTCAGAGACTTGCCAAAAATTGTGAAGCCTACTAACACTATGTGCAAAGAGTGTGTGATGGGAAAACAACCTAAGAGAAACTTTTAGAGAAAATCCTTTTCAGAAAGAGGAAAGTTAGATTTGGTACATACAAATCTTTTTGGTCCTACAAGAACTAGATACTTCTACGGTTAAAGGTACTTTAGACTTTTTGTTGGTGACTATTATAGGATGATTTGGGTTGCATTTCTCAAAGAAAAATATGAAGCATTTGATAAGTTCAAGATTTATAAAGAAAAAGTTGAGAATGAGTCAAGTCTTAAGATAAAATATTTGAGGTCAGATAGAGATGTAGAATTTACATAAAAAAATTTCAATGCTTACTACGAAAAGCATGGTATATATAGAGAAACTCTTGCTCCTAGCACACCTCAGTAGAATGGGATAGCAGAAAGAAGAAACAAAACTATAGTAGATGCAACTATTACAATGTTTCTTGAAGGTAATGTATCTCATATGCATTGGATAGAAGTAGTTAGTATTGTTGTCTACACTTTGAACAAAATTCAAATCAAAGAAGGTGCTGATAAGACACACTATAAACTTTAGTTTGGTTATGCTCCTACTCTAAAATACTTCAGAATATTTGGTAGAAAGTGTTATATCAAAAGAGATGATGAAAATGGAAATTTTAATGCTAGAAGTGGAGGTAATTTCCCTTGGCTATTTTACTAAGAGTAACGCTATAAATGTTTTCATATGAGATTGAGAAAATAATTGAAAGTGCTAATGTGAAAATTGATGAGAGGTTTCAGAGTGAGATCCCATAGAATGAGAAGAATTCTAAAAATCAAGAGAAAGAAAAAAATCTTGAGATTAAAACATGCTTGGATGAGCCTGTAGAAGTACCAAAGACACCAAGGTATGTTAAGATGAATCATACTGAGAATCAGATTATTGGTAATGTTACTAAGGGCATGATGAGAAGGTCTAAAGTTAGAAATGAGCTTTGTTTGATTTTGCAAGTAGAACCTAAGACTAATGATGAGGCATGTAAAGGTGAATCTTGGATTAAGTCAATGCAGGAAGAATTAGATCAGATAGAGAAAAAAACAATTAGGAATTGGTTCCTAGACCTAAGGACAAGAATGTAATTGGAACTAAATGGGTTTTCAAAAATAAAATGAATGAAGAAGGCATGGTTCTAATAAATAAGGCTAGACCAGTCTGCAAGGGATATTCACAATAAGATGATATAGAATTTGAGGAAATATTTTCACCTTTTGTGAGGTTAGAGGCAATGAGATTGTTCCTTGCTTATGCAGAACATAACGACTGCAAGGTATATCAGATGGATGTGAAGTCTACATTTCTGAATGGTGATCTAGAGAAAGAGGTCTGCATTGAACAACCTGATGGTTTTCCTCTAATAGATAGTGGGGACATGGTTTGTATATTGATGAAAGCATTTTACATATTGAAACAAGATCCTAGAGCTTGGTATGCTTGGTTAGACATGTATTTGTTACATCTTGGTTTTAGAAAAAGATAGTGCACATAGTAATTTGTATTTGAGAACCTACAAAGATGGAATCTTGATTGTCGAAGTCTTTGTGGATGATATAATATTTGGAGGTAAGGATGAAATGAGTAAAAATTCTCTGAGGAAATGAAAAGTAAATTTGAAATGTCTATGATTGGTGAAATGAAGTTCTTTGTTAGTTTGCAAATTACTCAAAGTAAACATGGTATTTTTATTTCTCAAACCAATTATATTAAGGAGTTGCTAAAGAAGTTTGGGATGGAAGATATTAAAACTATTGGAACACCTATGGTTAGTAGATGCAATCTTACTACTACTACTGATGAATCTCAAAGTGTTTTTTAGACAAAATATAACTCCGTGATTAGGGGTTTGCAATATTTAATTCACTCTAGACCAGACATAGCTAGTGCAGTTGGAATTGTTGCGAGGTTTCAAGATGAACCTAAAGAGACTCACCTTGCTGTAGTAAAAAGGATATTCATTTATTTGAAAGGGACACTGGAATATGGTTTATGGTATGAAAAGTATGATGATTTTACATTGCATGCTTATACTGATTCTGATTGGAAAGGAAGCATTGATGACAAAGAAAAGCACCAGTAGTGAAGCATCTTTCCTTGGAAATATGTTGGTTTCATGGTTAAGTAAGAAGCAGGAATGTATAGCTCAATCTACTGTTGAATCAGAATATGTAGTTGCTGTTATAAATTGCACACAGATCATTTGGATGAAATAGATGCTAAAGGACATTGGGATAACCTTTGAAGAGCTAGTGGTTATACATTGTGATAATACAAGCACAATGAACATGTCAATGAAACATGTTATGCATTCAAAGACTAAACATATTTTAATCAAGTATCCCTTTTTTAGAGACATGGTTGTAGAAAAGGAAGTTAGATTGGAGTGCATCATTAAAAAGGAGCAAATAGCAGATATATTCACTAAATATTTGCCAAAATATGCCTTTGAGTATCTCAGAGGTATGATTTGGGTGAGAAACCCTCCTTGTGAGAACTAAATGATGCAGGAATGCATCAGTCCAATAGTTATTAAAGCTATATTATTCTCTGGACTTGATGCTTGGATCTACTCCTTAGGCAGAGTGATCGCAGGAACACAACATAACATATTTGGGTGTTCAAGCACCTAGTTTGTTGCAGGTATGAAGATTTGAAAAACCTAAACCTTGCAGAGGTGGGATGTGTAGAGAAGGAAATGAGATGTGGCACCCTTTTCCATTGATGTCAAAGGGGGAGAGATATAAGTGAAAAAAGCCCTAATGTCTTATGGGGAGCTTGTTGGAATAAATAATGGAAAGATGGGACTGAGAGGGGAGGGGTGAATCAGTACCACTAAAAACTTGACCACAATCATTGATTAAACCATATACTGTTTCTTGATGATTACCGAGTTCATAACTTTGAAATAAAAGTAATATAATGCTTATAATACCATAACATCAAAACATTAAACAATTTAACTCATAACACCTTGATTTGCTAAAGCATAAATCCTTGGTTAGAGGATAAAAACTACAGTGGGGATGACACCCACAACCTTCAACCTTCACTAACTGTTGTATAAAGGATGCTCGGTTAGAGCTAAAATTTTTAGCTATTTCTGATAGCTTACCCGGTTAAGAGTATATATAAGACTTGTTAGGTCTACCTAGTTAAAGGATTTTTACAAACTCTACACTTAGAGATGTACCCTATCAAAGGATTTACAAATATAAGATGGGTTAAGATCTACCAATTATTGGGATTTAAAGCTCTTAATACAATAGTATCAATAACTTAATAATGTATGTAAAAATGCATCAAATGTAAATGTTGTTCAGACTCTATGTGCTTTGATATGTGTTACCTCATTTCCCAAAGTGTAACACTATTATGTTCTGCTATGCTATAGCTGAATTTATTCTTGGTTCTCTCTGCTCTGCTCTTTGTTCTTCAATAACTCCTTCAACTTTCTCAGCAAAAAAAATAACAACTCTCTGTCCTTGTTCTTTATATATCCTTGTGTCCCTTACACATACAAAATTCATCCAAGATATAGATGAGTTTTTCCTCTTAATCTTATGTGTTAGGTACACTATAAATTTATCTTGATCGTTAGATCTTCTTTCCAGCTCAGTGACCATGCCACTTTTACCTCGATACTTTTTGTTTTTCTTGGAAATGAAAAACTTTCTTATTTCCATTTGATATATGCCTTAGATCTTCACTCTGATTTATTTGAATCGTTGATCATGTTACAAACTATTATAAATGCTTGTATACACATAATTAATGCCCCATTAATCATTAAATATGATATAATCCCATTTTTGATTAACTATCTAACTCAGTTGAGTAACTTCACAATACTTGGTTAATTGTTCTTCATTTCTTGGTGTAATATAAACTCAATGTACTATGTGCGCTCGGTGTAGTGTGTCACTCGGTAATTATAAGTGTTTGGTACTTTGTCAACTCTGTTACTTTACCGACTGGCTCGATGTGCATTATCGACTTGTCTTATACTTGACTATCTCCTTTTACCAATTGATTCTCTTTGACTCCATGACTTTGACTAAACTAATGACAAAATTTATCTTATAGAGATAGCAATCTCCCCCTTTAGCATTATTTGGGCATTTTTGACAAAAATTTCAAAGTCATCAAAATTTGTAACTTCCCCTCGGATGTTACTCTCTATACATATCTTTTTTTCATTTTCCACATATATACTTTTTTCATTTTTCCATGTATATCTATCTTCCTTTATATCTATCTCCCTTTTTGTGTTTTCTGAATAAGATACATATCCCCTTTTATCTGATCAAGAGATCTACCCCCCTTTTTAAACAAAAAGTGCCAAAAGTAAAACTTATTAACAAAAAATATGTTTATACCTCTGTTGTATGCCTGGAAGTACAATATCCCATTTATCTCAAAGATTATGAAGTACACAAATGTATTCTATAATATCTATAGATAAGCTAACTATAGTGTCCAATGTGTTGACATTTGGAAAACTTGCTTATTATTTGGCTTTTTTCAAGTGTATCTGCATCGATTGGATATGGGGAATTAAATAGTGCTTGCAATTCAAACAATTCCAATCCGAGCTTATCTTCCTCCTATCTCAATAAAATTTGAACTCCCATGAGTTCTTATATCTTTGAGTAGTAAGTTTGGAATGCTCCAGGATCGGTAGTGAGGTTCTTAAGTTGCTCATTCATCTCTTTCTCAATATCTTCTTCCTTCTTCTTGATTTCAATTATAAAGTTTGAAATAATACATAACTTTTGAAATAATTAAATGATGGATGTCAGTTGTGTTTCAAATATAACTCAGAAAGCGTTACCTTCTCTATATCAATTTCCTTCAGTAAATCTTCCACCAATTTCTTCTCCATACTCTCCTTGTCAATATTCAACATATATTCTGTCATATCTTTGTTCGGTCCTTTGATCTGTTGGGCTAAATCACCAACTTGGTCCAGTAGGGGTTCAGATTCATCAACTGCTGCTTCAGGAAGAATGTTCTGGAATATGTCCTTTACATGATCAAGTATATTTACCTTCTTCTTCTTTGCAATTAACTTCTCCTATTCAACCTTTTTAGCTACAATCTCATCATATATATATAATTATTTAGGCTTCATCACGTCAGGATCTCCCTTTGGTATGATGATTTGCTTTCTCAAATCAACGATTTGCTTCCTCATTTTTCTCTTCTTCTTCTCAATCAATATGCTCTCTCTAGTAGAGTGTTTGGAACGTGATGCCTTAGTTGCATTAGGTGACTTGGTATGGGTACAAACTATGCTTTCTTCTAATTTTACTTCTTCTTTATGTTCATCTTTCTGTTCCTCTTCATTCTTTTCCTTAAGATTTGATTCATGCTACATTTCACTTTTAGTATCTGTTGTCTTCTATACATTCTGATATGTTGCTATGTTAGTAGGTGGAATATCTTTCTTCTGACCATTGGTGTTGGCTGGGGTTCCAACTCGATGTTCTTTCCTTGTTCTATCTTGGTGGCCTTAGGTTCTCCATCCTTATCCTTATCTGTATCAATAGGTGTCTCGGTTGCTATGTTTGATGTGTCTTGTACAAACTTAGTATTAATAGTATCATCAATAGTATAGCTTTTTACTTGTGTCATGATCAGATCTTTGCTCAACAAAGGTGCATTATCAATATCCATACACTCGGTATCATTTATTTGTGTATCCATGAAATCTTCATCTTTTGATAACTCTTTTGCAGGATCCTCTTCCTCAAGTATATCTTCAATAATGATAGTTAGATCAATAGGATCTATTTTCTTTGTGCTTTCCTTTATTTTGTCAAAATGGCTACTTTTTGTTCCTATTCTGCTTCATGATACTCGATATCATCTATGTGAAATATGTCCTTCCATTTTGCACCTGTATCTCCCTCTCCACTGATTGTATGTTTCCATTCATTATTCTTAGGGCTCTTCCCTTGACTAGACATTTTTTTGAATGCTTCTTTAATGCTTCATGGATTTCTGATGGTGCAAGGTCAGGAATAATATGTACAAGATATCTATATCTCATTTCCTTTTCTACATTGATTGCATACTTCCATCTTGCATCAATTTTATTATATAGTTCATTTGGTAGCTTGTCTGCAAGCTCAATAGGTGTCAATCTGTATCTCATTAAAGTTACAATAACAACTTCTTTAATCTTATTCTTATCTTCTTCATTCATCTTCTGATATTTTGCTTGCTTAAAACCTCCAAATCCTCCCGATTTCTTTAATCCATCTAGAAAATCATCAAGACTTTGTGGAACTCATGAAAGGTCTACAACTGGTATAGACTTGTTAGCCTCGTCAAACTCTATTTCTCTCACATTACCTAGTAATAATATTCTTCTTGTTCTTGCAGGTTGTTTCCTTCCTCTAGATCTCACATAAGTTTTCCTCTCAGTTGAACTATCTCTGCAGTTTTCTTTTCTTTTGGTTGTACCAAAGATCTGGTGTTCCTTCCAATACTTCTCTTACCCGGTGATGCCAATTGTAGATTTTTCTTTTCAACCAAAATAATGGCTTGTACATTCTCAATGTTCTCATCCAATGTATCATCAACTCCAAGCATCTTTGATAAAGCATCAATCATTTTACTTGCTTTCTTGATTGACCTAGGTACCCAGATACCTTGTTTGATTTTATCTTTGACTTCCTCATAGGTGTCATACCTCTTCTCATTAGGATATATTAGTTTAGCTAATAAAGATTCTATCTATTTTGAACCAATATCTATATCCATCTCATATCCCATCAATTAAATCCATTCAACTCTCGCTTCAACATCCTTGATAATACAAACATCAGTATCAACCTCAAAACAAATGTTATCCTGATACTTAGCAATTAGTTGAGGTGGAACTCTGTATCTCTTATGAATTCTAGCTTGGAATTTCAAAAAGTAATCAGACATGATTTCATCAAAGTTGTCTCCTAGACTCTGTATATACTCATGTATTTGATAAATAACTGGCCTATCAATTTTCCATACTACATCTCTAATGGAGGGAAATGAATTCTGGTAGTAAAAGAAAATACATACCAACAGTGAGCCAAATTTCAATGTGTTGGTCTTTGCCTTTCTGATTGTGTTCATATTTTCATCTATCCGCTTCAACAATACTTCACAAAGATCAATATGAAGCCCTTTCTTTACCATCCCATATGCCAGGTCTACTTCTCCACATGGTACACTATCCACTCAGAATGATTGAAACACTCGGTAAGATATGATGTTGCATGCATACCTTAACTCAGGATTCTCAACATTAGATATTCTCATTCCTCTTCCATCCCACCGTGCCTTGGTTAACTCAGTGAGCTTACCCTTGTCAATTTTCTTTATTGCCTTGGGTCGGTATCCGATAGGAAATCTAGTCATAATGTGCAAAACATCCTTAGTTATCTTAATTAGTTCATACAACCACATAAACTAGTCATGTACTCAGCTGAGTACCATCCTCACCCATTTAGACTTGAATTCCCTTGGTAAATGTATTGCATGAATCAATCCCTTCATTTCCAGATGTGTGTGCACATCCTTTACTCTCTCATTTATGCACAACTTATTGAATGAAGCATCAATCTTAGCTTCACACAACTCTTTGATTTTGTAGTGAATAAATGTGTGGACATCTTCAATCAACAGAACTCGCAGTGGGATTGAAGATAATGCTCCTGTCATGTCAATTTTTGGGGCTATAGCTAGGGGAAAATTGTATTTAGGTTTTACTGGTTCAACATTCTTCACTAATACTGGTCTTTGCATCCTCAATGCCATGATAATATCAAAATGTGTCGTATTAACAAACTAGGGCATGCTTGATAAAATACGACTTTGAAAACACAACTCGGTAAACCAAATATCTCAGAAATGTCACTCAATTCTCTTGTAAAGATTCATAAATACCTTGAATTCACTTTGATTTCTCAATGGAGTGATCGCTCTACAGTGTGCTCAGATTCTGTTAAAAAATTTTAGGCTCAAAATGAATTACAAACTGACCTATTTATGGCTTTTCCTTGATTAGAGTTTCCAACAACTTAATTATTTACATTAAATGTGCTTTTTGAGTCTCTTTTTACCTTTATGCTGATAAAATCGTTACTTTGCTTAACTGACTAAACAAAATAGCCATATATTACAACTTTTAACCAAAATTTCACAACTTATCCAAATGCATCTTAATATGCTGAAATGGATCTTAACTCTATTGCTTAGGAACTGATGTAAGATTTATAATAAGCATGCAGTTCCTACATACCTCTCACCAATTAGGTGGAGCTCAATGCACCAAACTTGGTAGAGATGGTGTTGTCTATAGTTCCAACTAATTTTCCATCTTCTTGAGTCTTTCTCCTCCATGTTTTGTTCATCTATTCTCTGATTTCTTCAACAGTAGATGGTTCACTCTTTGTAGATTCATCTTCATTCAGTGCATCTCCTCAACATCTGCAATTGCTCACTAGGTGTCCTACCCTGTGACAATGAAAACATGCCATGCCAGGGTTCCTCCATGATCTATTGTTAAACCTTCTGTGCATCAATATGCAATCTGCAACAATGTGTCCATATCTTCCACAATATAAGCATGAAATCCTTGTATTATAATCCCATGGTATAGATGTGCATGCTCGGTTATTATCTTCATTGACTTGGTGAGGCATCCAATTATCTTTTCTTTTCTTTGATATGCACTCTTTAGTATTGTGACCATACTTCTTACAATTCTTGCAGTAACCATCAAACTTAGGTTTCCTTATGTTGTTAGCAAAGTTGGTTCTACACTCAAAAGCTTGATGTCCATACTTATTACATCTAAAATAATAACCATAAAATTTAGGTGTACTTGGTACTTTACCTTTCCTTCTTCTACAAACATTAGCAGTGTGTTCGGGCTTCCCATAATAATTACATCTTGGATTTTTAGGTTTCGATGGGGGTGCAATACCTTGATATTTCTGTGCATTAGATGATTCTCTTTTCTAAGTAGTGTTGTTCTCGTTAAATCCAATTCATGATCTATCATTCAGTTTCTTATGATTATTAACCTGTTTGTCTAGTGATTTCAGTACATCTTCATTTCTTCTCATTATTTCATTTGCATCCTTCTCAGCTTTCAATATTTTGCCCATTCTTTCAATTTTATCTTTCAGTGCTTGATTCTCAAATTCCTTTTAGGTACAACCATGATTTGCATTCAGAAGTTGGTCGGTCATATTGTAGTGAACTTGGGTCAGTCTTAATATCTCATTATCTTTTTGAGTTAACCTAATTTCAACTTGTCTTTTGTCATCTTCTACAATTCTCTTTTCATCCCCAGTTGTTCTTTTACCTTCAATCAGTTTGGTCATTCTTAAGCTATTAGCATCAAGATATTTCTTCATCAAATCCAATAGCTCGGTAAGTGAATCATTCTTTTCAAGTAGTTCTCTTATAGCAGTCTCAGACTCATCAGTCACACTTCCTTGAGATGCAGTATCAAGTGTATCAACTTGTTCTTGTGTAACCTTCAATTCATCATATAATTTCCTTCTTATCCTTAGAGATTTCTCAAGTTACTTTCTCAAATCCATGATTAACTCTCGTGCACTCTACAACTCATATTCAAGACCATCAATCTTCTTAAATTATCTATAACCTTCCATGAATTAGATCTTTAACTCTTAGGTGTGTCAAACCTTTAACTCAAGAGTACAAGCTCTGATACCAATTTTTGGAATAAATAATGGAAAGTTGGGACTCAGAGGGGAGGAGTGAATCAGTACCACTAAAAAATTTTAACCACAACCAATGATTATACCATATACTGCTGCTTGTTGATTACCGAGTTCATAACTTTGAAATAAAAGTAATATAATGCTTATAAAACCATAACATAAAAACATTAAACAATTGAATTCATAACACCATGATTTTGGTAACACAAAAATCCTTGGTTAGAGGATAAAAACTGTGGTGGGGATGAGACCCACAACCTTCACTAACTGTAGTTTAAAGGGTGCTCAGTTAGAGCTACAAAGTTTAGCTATTTCTGATAGCTTACCCGATTAAGAGTATATATAAGACTTGTTAGGTCTATTGAGTTAAAGAATCTTTACAAACTCCACACTTAAAGATGTACCCTGTTAAAGGATTTACAAATATAAGATCAGTTAAGATCTACCCAGTATTGAGATTTAAAGCTCTCAACACAATAGTATCAATAACTTAATGTGTATATATGAATAACACCTTCATGAAATTAGTTTGAATACTATCAATTCTATGGAAAGATAATCTAAAATTAAGAAAAGAATTGACAAATAAACAAGAAACATTTCATGGTTCTCTAACTAAGCATGATAGTGGAGCTCTCAGCCTTAATCTCCATTAATGACAGTCCTAGAGTGAGAAATGATGATTGGTATGCCTAATCTAGCTCTCAAATTCCTCAAATTGCTATGAAATTTACTCAATTTAGCTCTCACAATTTACTATTATGCTAAAAGTGACTATGATCTCAAAGGGATTTGGACTATAGTGTAGATTCAATTTCTCATGAATGTCTAGGATCCCTAATGCTCTCAAATTGCTTGGCATTTATAGGGTTTCCCAAGGGTAGGGGGTAGAGTTAAGTTGATCATGATTCAAGCTTGGTTGACTTGAAGGATTTCAAATGGTTTCAAATGGAGAGACCATTTAAATGTTGGTCTCAAAGGTTGGAACAAAGAGACAAAATTGAGTGGTGAGGATATTAAAGGGTCAAATGAGTGATCAAGATTGCAAAGTTTGGAGTGATCCGTGTGCTTTCAATTCTTAATTCTCATTGGCTCTTCAATTTCTTGTCTCCTTTGTTGAAAGAAAATAGGATTTAATTAATTCAATTAATTAATTAAATTAGCAATATAAGGGAATGGGTTGAATTTGATTTTTTATTTAAACTATATAACTAATTGATTAAATCAATTACATAGTTTTGATTAATCCTTTTTAGGCTTAGATTTAGTTAGTTGATGTCTTTATTAATTGATCCTTTGATTTTGATTTGATTTGGTCCCATTTGATTTGTTTAACACATATTTGATTTTATTAAATGCACATTTTATTTAATTAGTACACCTGACCAAATTTAGGTGTCTACAAAAGCCCCTCTTTGAATTGATGTGTGAAGCGCATTGATTCAAATAAAATTGATGTCTTGATCTAATTGACTGATGCTTGATTGATTCATCTGATTTGATGATAGATCTAATTTGATACCCTGATGCAAAATGAACTACCTGATGTGAAACCCTGATTTAAAGAACTGATTTGAAATGATAAACAACGCATAAATGCCCCACTGATAGCAAATAAAATTTTTACTACCCCAGTTTTAAAATCTCGTTGTGAAACTGTGATGAAAAATCATGTTTTGACTATATGATGCCTCCTCGAAAATGAAAATAGATTTGATATCAACAGTAAAAAGATGTCAAAAAATGAAAGTACTAGGTCAATTTTGATTTCATTTCAGAAAACACTGATGTCTGTTTGATCACAAAATGCCCCAGTGATGAAAAATTACAATTTTAGGGCAAGAATGGATGAAAAATACCTTGGAATTAGGTCAAAAAGTATAAACAGGAGTAAAGATATCATTTTTACCATTCATTTTCACTTTTTACCCCTGATTTTTTCTCTGAGCCCTCTAGAGATTTCGATGATAGTGGTCCAGATTCATGAGCATCCATTCGAGCGAGGGTACAGATTTTAGAGTTTTGCTGACTATGGACCTCCGATGAGTGTTTCCAACCTCTCAGTGCATTTATTGCTTTTAAATGTTCATTTAATGCATAATTAGGATTTTTTTAGTGAAAATTTTGCAAAGTAGCGCATAGTTTAGGTTAAAATGATGCATAGCAGCATCAAATAGTGCTTCTACGTAGTCAAGTAGCATGTATGATAAGTGAATTTGTGCTTAGAAAATCTCTGTTTGATGCGTAGGATATGTGAACTAATGCATATGAAACCCTAGGTGAAAATTCTGAATCAAGTAGCACATACAAGAAGTTAAGTTGCACGTATAATGTGAAATGTCACGTTGTCATTCAAAGTGACGCATCTGAGGTATAAAGTACCACGTATGATGTATAAAGTAACGCTTAACCCAAAATAATGTGTAAGCCACATGAAATAGCACAAACACCTAGGCAAAGTGACGTCTGGGTAAGGAAGAATGAAAAACCTGACTATTTTGATCGTCTCAGATAGGATGGATATCAGATTGATTGCAAAGGTGTGCAGGTTTGATTTAGTGATGAAATCAAGTGTTTAGGATGTTTAGGATAATCACTTAGATGGATGTTTAAAATGTCAATCAAATAGGTTAGGATAATATAATTGATGTATTCTCCCCTTCTCATGATAGAGTTAAGAAAATAGTTGATGTGTTCAAAAAGAGTGATAGGTTGATTTGATGTTTTGATTGACTTAGAATAATCCACTGAAATGATGATACTAATTTAATTCACTTGATTGCAAAATAGGCATGGTTCCAGAAGTTGTATGTTCGGGGCCTACCACCTTGGCCTTTAGACATGGTCCATCAGTTGACTGGGCACAAGAGATGTGTTATCGATCGTCATGGTTTGTCTTTCCTTATTGAGTTACCTCACTTCTAGATGAACTGGGGGTTAGTGATAGCTATAGAAGAGCGATGACACTCTCACAATAATACCTTCCATTTTCCACTTGGAAAGATTACTATCACACCGAGGATGTGTATAGGCTACTAAGGGTCCTGACTCAAGGAGATCAGATTTATGATGGTGATGCATGCGTACGGGTCTTTGTAGATCCCATGATTGGAGATGACAGTATTCCATGGGTGCAGTTTGTTGCCTTCCCATGTCTTCCTACAATTTTAGGTACATTGGTTGGTGGATTTCTTTTACCGGATCGTCGGGGACATAGATTTGCTGTGGCTGGGGTCAGATCCTTGAGGACATGATTGTGAATCCATGACACTTTGACTTGGGATCCTGCATACTAGCACAATTATACCATGAGTTACATCATGTTGTATATAGAGAGGGTGCCACTCTTTCAGCAAGAACTATCTTATTGCATTTGTGGACATGAGAGCATATCCCTATTACAAGGATGATTGCTGCTAGACAAAGAGATCTGGGATGACCCTATGCATACTTGTATGATGGCATGATTGTCCAGCCTCAGCTGGGAAAGTTAGATTTCTAGAGGCGTATGCTTGATGACATAGATCAGGTCGTGTGGAGACCGTATCTGAGATTTGAGGCTTGGCGCGAGGATGATGATGAGTTACCTTACATGTTTTCCCCGTGATGGATGATAGGTTGGTCACCACTAGTGAACGAGATATTTTTCTTTTACAGAGTATCTCGACAGTACGCGAGGGTACAAGATATCCCATAGGGTGTTTCATTGTATGCTTGAGTACATGCAAAGAGATCCATGTGGGGTGTAGAATTCCAATATGCCTGTGACGATATTGATAGGTTAGGGTATGTTCGGTGGGACAAAATTGATCATATAACATATGTTGGGATGTTTGCACATTATACACAATGGTTTGCCCGACACAAGTTCCTATGGTTCACTGATCCTAGTGAGCCGATTCCAAACATGGATGATATTTCAGATGATGATGGTGCCGACGGTGGTGGATAAGGAGGTGGAAGAGTACAAAGAGTACCTAGGGCTCTTCAGGTTTAGAGAGCTCCTCAGCGAGCTTGAGGTAGAGGTAGAGGACAAGAAGGTCCACAGATGAGAGGTGTTCATGTTCAAGCCAGAGGGGATGGATATGTTACGAGACTAGTACATCTAGTACCAAAAATAGTATGGGGACAACACCGAAAGAGATCTGCAAGACAAGCTCAACTTTTTTAGGCTAGGTAGGGTCTTGGTCCACAGATTCCAGTATAACAGGTGCCACAGGTTCATATATAGCCATAGGTGCCTATAGTTCCACAGGTTCCAATTTAGTTATGGGTTCCTATAGCTCCTAAGGTTATAGTACAACCAGGTACTATTAGTATATTGGAGAAGGATGCACATGAATTGCAAACTAGGTTGGTTGTAGTTACCACCAGGATAGATTAGTTTGGAGCTATGATGTAGGCATTCATGACCATAACGGATCAGATAGCCAGTGGTGCTAGTTCCAGTCAGGCTCCTGCTACTGCACCTGATAGATCATCAGATAGAGGTCTGGATGAGATAGGGGGTACAGGTGATACAACAAGTGATAGAGGGACATGAGATGCAGTAGGTGCCCCTAGCGGGTCATGATTGATATTGATAGATCTTTGGATTACATGCTTTTTTTTATGTATCAGATGTATTTATTTTCATTAGGACTTTGATGTACCATTTTTTGATGATGTATCTTGACATGAAAAGCATTTGATAGACATTGATTTATATGATGCTCTTGATTTCATGATTTTTTTGATGTTATGCAAGGTTTCTTTGATATGCAGATCTATATGATGTCTATGATGCATTTACTTTTATATGCTATGGATGCAATGCCTTAGATATAATATTTTTAAATGGATGAAATTTTTTGCAAATAAAATTTAATATGCTTTTGATCTTATGATGAATGTAATTTGAAATAATGATGCAATGTAATGAATGAATGCAACTTTTTTTTTTTTTTTTTTGTATTTGGATGAATGCAAACTATATGGAATACACTTAAAAATGGATGCAAAAATGATAATGACTAATGTTTAATGAGTTTTTTTTTGTGCTTTGGGAAATACATATAATGAATAATGAATAATGAATAATGAATAATGAATAATGAATAATGAATAATGAATAATGAATAATGAATGCAATGGATGCAAAAGAAAATCTCACATAATTGATTTGAACCAAGATAATTGATATCAACTCTTTGAATAATTAACCCCCTTGAACTTAGAAAATCCCTTAAATGTAATCAATCTAAGAATGAAATGCAAGTAACCATCACTTTTTCTTGCAAAAGAAATGCAAAAGGAGATATTTTCATCATTGAGCTATTTATAACTTAAAACACATACAACCATCACTAGTTGGAAAACCACACCATGATGATATGAATATTGCCTTAATCAAATTTCAAAAAAAGTATGAACCTTGGTACAACCCTCACTAGTTGATAAACCAACTATGGGAGTCTGAATACCGTTTTCACTGTATTCAATATTGCAAGTGAATTTTGGCATTAAGATATAGAAAATCTAAATGTCCAAGGTATCTGTTTGCGTAAACAAACAAAGGTCAAACTTCCTCCATATGTGAATGTCCTTGATGATTCTTTGATGACCATGTTATTAGAAAAATTCACATTTTTTGGTGGATCTTCCTCAAAATAGTCACACATAAATCAAGAAAAATATGATGTCTTCATCATCGCCAATCTAGTCGAAACATCATTGATTAGCTAAAAAGAACATGGCTCAATTAACACTCATAAAAAATTTCAAGTGCTTGTATTGTATCAATATTTTTCAATAGAATTCCATCCATTCTGATTTGTTAGGTTTTGTCAATATTTAATCCTGATAATAAAGTCATTAAGTTCAAGGTTCAAGTTTCGAGGTCAAATGTTTGGGTTGAATAATGATATAAATCAAAGGTTCAAAAATGTCTATCCGTTGAAGTTTTGAAAAAATCTTATGTTATGTGACCGAAAGGTGTCATTATTGAATTTGTTTGTGTAAAACCAAATTTACCCCCAAGTGAATATGAAACCATGTGTAAATTTGGGCAAATGAAATTGGATACGTGGCAAAGGCTTTAACAATGCAGCTCAAAAAATTTATTATGACTATGTACAAATGACGAATGCAAGGATATAAACAATGAGATGGACAATGCAATATGTACAAATGCAACTAGGAAAGACCTAAGGGATCAAAAAACTCCTATTTTCCAGGTTTTCACCTTTTAAATTTATTGCTCTTTTTCCCTTTTTTGCTTTTTTTTGCTACCAAGGTGCCTATTTTCTAGGTTTTCACCAAGGCACTTTTCTAAATTTCTATTTTTTTTCTTCTTGATATTTTTTTTATATCATTAAGGCACCTATTTGCTAGGTTTTCACCAAGACAACATTTTTTGGATCTTTTTGAATATTTTTTTCTTTCTTCATGCTCTATTTTCCTCTTTTTATGCTTTCTTCTTTTCCAATATTTTTGAATTTTCGATCTTTCCTCATTTTTTTGGATTTTGAAATTTTCTTATTTATTTTTGGATTTTAAATTTTTTTTTTTTTTTTTTTGGATTTTGAACTTTTCTTATGTACAAATAATGATGCTAATCTCATCGGATACACTTTCGTCTGATACTCTTTCAACCTATACACTTTCATCTGCTAAGGTGTAAAACCTCTTCAAGTGAATGCTATTGATAGGTTCTTGTAGCTCATCTCCTTCACAATCAACCAAATTTTATGTTCCCATGCCAAAAGAAGAAGTAATAAAAAAGGGTCCTAGCCAATTTTGTTCCCATTTCCCTTTCTTTTCTCGTTCTGCTTGATTCTTAGGGTTCTCTCTCAACACTAAATCTCCCACTTGAAATGCTCTAGGATTGATCCTCTTGTTGTAGTTCCTTGAAATTCAATTTTGGTACACTTTCAAGTGTTCATAGGCTTGAGTTTGATGTTATTCTAATAGTTCCAATTGTTTTAGTCTTGCAACCCTATAATCCTCATCAGTTATCAACCCTTGCAAGGATACTCTCAAAGATGGGATATCAACCTCTAAAGGTAAGACAACTTCTGCTCCATAGATCAAAGAGAATGGTGTTGCCCCTATTGGTGTTCTAATGCTCATTCTATAGGCCCACAATTTCAGGTTCAATTGTACATGCTAGTTCCTTCCTGGATTATCAACCAATCTCTTCAATATCTTAAGGATGTTCTTATTTGTTGCTTCGGTTTGACCATTTCCTTGAGGATAGTAAATTGAAGAAGAATGGTGTGTAATGTGAAATGTCTCACATAATTCATCCACATCCTTATTCTTTAATTGCTTTCCATTATCCGTTATGATGGCATGACTAATGTCATATCGACAAATGATGTGGTTTAGAATAAACATGGAAATTTTTTTACCCGTTGCAGTTGTTAATGGCACAACTTCTACCCATTTTGTGAAGTATTCCATTGCAGTTATAATGTACTTATGACCATTGGATGAGGGTGGATAAATCATGCCAATGAGATCAAACCCCCATTGATAAAAAGACCCTGTTGTAATTATTTGGTGTAGCTCTTGTGCGGGCACATGAATCATATCTCTGTGATATTGAAATTTCTGATACACTTTGACAAATTGGCAATCATCCTTCTCTAAGGTTGGCCAAAAGTAACCCATGAAAAATATTTTCTTAGCTACGTTCAACCCACTCGAGCGAGACCCACAAATGTCCTCATGAACGTTATGTAAAGCTAATTTTGACTCCTCATTCTCTAGACACCTAAGTAGTTTTCCATCAAAACTTTTATGATACAATGTGTCAGATAAGATAGTGTAACATGCTGCTTGGCATATGAAATGTATCTTTGAGTTTGGGTTTGGTCCAAGGGTAAGAATTGGTTTTTAAGATAGGTAAATATAGGTCCATACCAAGGTGAGTCATTTATGTTCAATAGGAAAATGAGTTGGGTTTTGGGTAAGTCAAATGCAGGTTATCTATTATAATGGCATGAGGAATGTCATATCAACAAATGATGTGGTTTAGAATAAACATGGAAATTTTTTTACCCATTGTAGTTGTTAATGGCACAAATTATACCCATTTTGTGAAGTATTCCATTGTAGTTATAATGTACTTATGACCAATGGATGAGGGTGGATAAATCATGCCAATGAGATCAAACCCCCATTGATAAAAAGACCATGGTATAATTATGGGGTGTAGCTTTTGTGCAAGAACATGAATCATATCTCCATGATATTGACATTTTTGACACACTTTGACAAATTGGCAATCATCCTTCTCTAAGGTTGGCCAAAAGTAACCCATGCAAAATATTTTCTTTGCTAGGTTCAACCCACTCGAATGAGACCCAAAAATGTCCTCATGAACATCACATAAAGATAATTTTGACTCCTCATCCTCTAGACACCTAAGTAGTGTTCCATCAATACTTTTGCGATATAATGTGTCAGATAAGATAGTGTAATGAGCTGCCTGGCGTATGAAATGTCTCTTTTGAGTTTGGGTTTGGTCCAAGGGTAAGAATTGGTTTTTAAGATAGGTAGATATAGGTCCATACCAAGGTGAGTCATGTCTGTTCAATAGGAAAATTAGTTGGGTTTTGGGTAAGTCAAATGTGGGTTTTACAAATTTCTCCACCAAGAACTCATATCTAGCATTCTGATCTGCCAATTGAAGTAATGAAGCTAGAGTAGCCATGACATCCGCTGCCCTATTCTTGTCTCTTGGAATTTTTTCAAAGGTGATAAAAAAAAAGTACTTTTTCCAATCCTGTATCATCCTCCTGTAGGGCATCAACTTGTCATCTTTGGTTTGGTATTCATCATTAATTTGATTAATGACTAGTTGTAAATCTCCATACACTTGCAGTTCTGTCACATTCCATTCTAAAACCATTTTGATTCCAATGACTAAAGCCTCATATTCTCCAATGTTATTAGTGCATGGAAATAATAGTTTATAAGATTTAGGAATAGTATATCCTTGAGGTGTGATAAAAAAAATGCCGACTCCTGATCCATGTTGGGTGTGGGATCCATCAAAATACAACTTCCATGATTTTTCTTCAACATTCACTATTTATGCATATGGAAACTCTATTTGAATAGGATGACTTGAAACTATGGGATACTCTGCCAATTGATCTGCTGTTTCTTGTCCCTTAATGGCTTTGCAGTCCACATACTCAATATCAAACTCACTCAATATCATCACCCATTTAGCTATCCTTCCCGTGAGAGCTGTTCTGCTAAGTAAATATTTGAGAGGATCAATCTTAGCAATCAATTTGACCTTGTGCACTAACATATAATTTTGTACCTTTTGGGAAGAAAAAACTACTGCTAATCATGCTCGCTCCATGCAGCTGTAGTTTAACTTATATTTAACCAAGGTCCTGCTTAGGTAATAGATTACTCTTTCTTTGCCATATTTATCTTCTTGTGCTAATAAAACTCCCAAAGAACGTTCTGTTGCTGAAATGTACAATAATAAGGTTTTATCCTTGATGGGTGACATCAAAATAGGTGGATTAATTAAGTATGTCTTCAAGAGTGCAAAAGCTTCTCCACATTGATCATCCCATTTGAAGATGGTATCCTTGTGTAATAACCTAGTGAAAGAATGATATCTTTCTGCCAATTGAGATATAAATCTTCTAATGGATTGGAGCCTTCCTTGCAATGATCTCATTTGGCTAATGTTCTTAGGTGTTTCCATCTCCATAATTTATTGAACCTTTTTTGGATCTACCTCTATTCCTTTGGTTGAAAATATATAACCCAATAATATTGGACACCAAATGTACACTTTTTAGGATTTAACCTAACTTTAAATTGTTCTAATCTTGTAAATATTTTCTCTTAAATGTGTTGATGATCTTTCCTTTCGTGTGACTTAGCCAAAATTTAATCAACATAATCTTCAATAAATGTGTGCATCATGTCATGGAAAATTGTAGTCATTGCCCTTTGATATGTAGCTCCAACATTTTTAAGGTTGAAGGGCATAATGTTCCAACAAAAAGTACCCCAAGGTAAAGTAAAATAAATTTTCTCTTGATCTTCAGGTACTATTCTGATTTGGTTATAGCTACTAAATCTATCCATTAAAGAGAACATGGAGTGTCCCACTATCAAATGCACTACAATATCAATGCTTGGTAATGGAAAGTCATCTTTAGGACAAGAAAGATTGAGGTCTCTAAAATCGGTGCACACTCGGATGGACTTGTCATGCTTAGTCACTGTTATAATGTTTGAAATCCAGTCCGCATAGACTATGACCCTTATGAATCCAACTTTTAATAACTTCTCTAATTCCATTTTTACCAAAAAAGCCATGTGAGGATGCATATTTCTTAAATTTTTCTCAACTGGTTTCACTCCGGGTTTCACATTGAGATGATGCATTATGAAACTAGGATCTAATACCAACATATCCGCATAAGACCATGCAAAATTAATTTTCTTCTCTTGGAAGAAATCGATGAAATCCTATCTTTCCATTGGGGTTAAAGATGCTCCAAGATGTATGAACTTGGGTTCCAATTCAGTGCAAATACTAACCCTTTCTCTTGGTTCAATTAAAATGGGAGACCTTTCCTCTTCATGTTTGGGCAAGGTGTCCAGTCTCTCTTCCTTAGGTGCCACAATTAGGTTTTCACCTTCGAAAACATCCTTTATTTTTACTTTTTTGGGATCTAGTACTGCCACATTGTGGTTTTAACCACTAGACCATTTCATTTTTTTACCTTTTAACTTTTTTCATTTTGGATTGAGAGATTGTACACTTGATTCTAGAACCATGCTTGGATTGAGTTCATTGGTGGAAGATGGTTCAGCCATATTAAGGTATAGGGCCATAACATTGTCATTAGGCAACTAAAGTATGTCATTTGGCTCGGTCAAATCCCAATCAACAAGTTCAGGATGGATAAGAGATAGGGGTTCGTTGGGTAAGCTTTCATCCATAGGGTTTAAGGACATGACTTCATTCGAGGGTTCTTACATTGTATTGCTTAAATCAATGACATGACCTTGTTCAAGGTGTTCCATAGAAGTTGGATCATAATTCTCTTCACTTGAGTCCTCTTGGATTTTTATGGGATAAAATACTTGTGGATTAAACCTAACATTCGAATCTCCTACCCATGAAGGTACCCATGGTTCACCCACCCATAGATTTTCATTTATGTTTGGCCTACATTTGGTGCTTGAGAATCATTTGACACTTGAGTATAACTTGATCCTTGGTCCATATTGGATTGTTTGTTTGTACTAGATGTAGGAGCATAAGTATGGATGACATCTACTTCCTTTTCATGACAAGAAGCTTCAGATAAAGAATCCCATTCATACTCACCGGAGTCATCTTCACTTTCAGATCCTAACATATGAACATGTTCATAGGAATCCTAGACATTGCTTGAACTACTTCCTTGCTCTTGGTATCCTATGCCTGATTTTTCATCCTTAGAACTCCAAGTAGATTGTATGGGCTCTAACAATCCTCTATTTTAAATACCTAAGGGTCCACTTCCTTTGTATCTCATATTTTGCATAATGTAGAAACCCTTACCATATTATTGTGTTTTAATGCCCACATTTTGGACCCTTTCATGTGAAGTCAAAGCTTCCTCATCTTTGTACAACCACTTTAAAACTTTATTATATTTTTTCTCTAATGCTGATGGATCACTTTCTCTCACAAAATGGGAATTGTAATTCTGGGTGGGTGAGAACTAGAAGATTTTCCATGTGACCATGGAGAAGTGGGTAAGTCAAATAATGAAACAAAATATTCCCCCACTTCTTTTGACAGATTCTACATTGTTTCTCAAACTTGTGCATAATTTCACTCATCTTTTGATAATTGGCCTCTTTGGCTTGCTCCCTTTCAACCCTTGAAGGTTTCAAACTTTCTTCACTTGGATTAAAAAAAATTACCAAAAGGTCATTGGGACTTTCACCCAAAAAACTAACCTTCTATTTTCCCTTATTCGATGTGGATGAGTTAGCCTCATTGTGACTTGAGGTAGAATTAGCATTCAATTTCAAACTAGGACCTTATTCCTTAGTTTCTTCAATGGTTGCACTAGAAGTGGATCCTTCTCTATTATTTTAAATAAATAGTTCGTGTACAGGTTTCACAATGTTACAATATTCAAAGGGAATTGAGTCTCCCCCAATAGTAATTTCCTCACCCATGTATGGAAACTTGATAAATTTGTGATATGTTGAAGGCACCGCTTGCATTTCATGAATCCACGACCTCCCTAACAAGATGTTATAAGTTAACTTCATATCTAGGACCTAAAAAATGATATCCTTTTTTATTGGGCTCACTTGAATGGGAAAAACCACCATTCCTTTGGAAGGCCTCTCCTCCTCATCATAAGATTTGATAGTAAGTTTCTTATTTAAATCAATGGAGTATTTAGGTAACCCTAAAGAATTAAATAGACTCAAGGTGAAAATGTTTAGACCAGCTCCTCCATCAATGAGGACTCTTTTGACATGGTTCTTTTGGATCAAGACCTCTATATGCAATGGGAGGTTTTGAGGATGATTTATAGACATGTCATCTTTCTCAGAAAAGGATAGACAATGAGGTGCAATAAGATGACCCACCATGTTTTGAAACCTTTCTTCCTCCAAGTTTTTGGGAACGGTCATTTCCACATGAGATTTATCCAAGGTTTCCCTATGATTACGTAAAATTTTCAATAGATACAAGATGGAAATTTGAGCTAGTGTTTTTTGCAATTGATCCACTAAGCTATAGGTATTTGTTGAAGAAGGTGTTTTTTTTGTCAAAGTGGTTGCTTGAGTAGGACCAAAAGGTTTAGGATAAATCCATTGTAGGGTGATCCTTTCTGCTTTCCCCCTAGTGACAACATTAGAGGTATCTTTACTAGTTTGTTCCATCACCACCACAACATTGATAGTATTTTCATGTCCTGATAGGGCATTGATAGTATTATCATAGCTATGGGTAAAGTTGACTTTTTTGTTACCCCTTGAATTATTTCCATTGTTGTTAGTATTTTTAGATTCCCCTTTTTCATGTTTGAAGAAAGGTGTTTTGAAGGTCGTGCGATCTTCATTATTTTGTGGTCCTTCCACTTTAATCACTCCATTATCTATGAGGTCTTGTACCACATGTTTCAATCACATACAATCATTTGTCTTGTGCCCTCTATTCCGATGGTATTCACAATGGTTCGAATCACTCCACCATGATGGTTTCACTTGTGGCTCATAGGGTCGAGATTCAGACAGGTCAATAATTTTATTTGCAGTGAAATTCCTCAACCTATTTTCAAGAGGTTCACCCAAGGGTGTGAATTTCCTTCTAGGTGATGGAGCAAATAAGTAGCCTCTTAGTTCCTAAAATTGTTGTTGTTATTTAATGGAACCTTGGGTGCTTGATTCACATTGTCAGCTTGGTTTGATCCTCGCGTGAGATTTAAGGGAGTGGATTTTAAGTTGTTTTCTTCTACCACTCCATCATTTACCAAACCCTTGTTTTCTTGACCCAAAACTGATTGTTATTAGGAGGAGCTCTATTGTTGTTGTTGTTAAAAGTGTTGTGATTATTGGCATTTTTGTTGTCTTTGTAGAGTTTGATTTCTCCACTTTTTAATAACACTTCCTACATTGTGACTCCATTTTCAATTAGGTCTTGGAAATAACATGGGAATTGTAATCTCAACTAGTAATTCACTTCTGTATTTAAGCTATTAATAAAAATGTCCATGTTTTCCTTCTCGAGGACACTTCAATGGTATCGAGCAAATATTGCTCTCCATATTTGTAGAAAAAGTAAGAACCCTTCTCCATCGCGTTGTTTAGTATTGCAAAAGTTAATCATTGTGACTTCATGTTTGATGTTATATGAATAATGTGTCACAAATTTTGAAGCCAATTCTTTGAAAGTACAAATACCGAAGGGTAGTTTATAAAACCACTCCATCGCTATTCCTCCAAGGCTTCTTGGAAATAATCACGTTAAATAAGTGGTTTCGTGCATGAAATTCAAGCTTAATGCACAAATTTTGCATAGGTGATCTTGTGGATTGCATGCCCCCTCGTATTTTTCATACTTGGGAAAAACTGCAATAGTAGGGAATGACACCATAATTAGGGTTTTTAAAATGGGAAAGGACATAATTATTTGATCAAAAAGGGTTTAGGAACCCCCATTTGTTTCATGTTGTCCAATTGCATTTTAAATAACTTAAATTTCCTATTTGTTAAGGTAATTGGATTATCCTCTTCTTCCTTCTTCCTTAATTTGTTTACATCGTAATCGTGAGACAATTTGACCCCTTCTTGGGCTAGGTCAAGGAAGTACTTTTCTATATCCCTCTCTAATAATTTTTCCATGAAATTCATGAAAAGAGGATTTTGTGTGGCTTAATTTATTTGTTCCTTAGTGGCTTCATCATCTTGAACATTTCCTCCACTGCGTAGGTTATGGTCATCCTGGTTCACACCTTCATTTCTATCTTCCCTATTTCCTTCGTTGTGGTTTTCATGATTCCCATCATTTAAGTTGCCATTGTTGACATGGTTGATCAAATTGGGATCCATGTTGCCAAATGGGAAGGCCATGTGAATAGGTTATGCTTCATTTTCCACCTCAATGGGTAAATGTGAGGAAATAGATTGGTCACCTGAAAAAGGCAATTCTTGTCGAAGGTATGTGTCATCTAGTAATAAGGTGTTTCGAATATAATGAGACCTAATGAAGGCCAACATTAGCATGAATGTTGAAAGTTTTTGGAAACCACCTTATGACTTGATCCTCTTCACAAATTTAAAAATTTAAAAATTAGAGGATTATGTCCAATTGAAGTTACAAATAGAGAGAACTCTGGAAAGGGTATCTAAATATGTAATAAAAATCAATCCAAACCCTCGGGAAATACCCATTGTTTGAATTTCTTAGTCTGTACGTGCTACTTTGGTTGTATATATGTGCTACTTCAATGTGGTGTACGTGCTCACTAGAAGAGTAACACACGTTACTTTGCAACTTAGAATGCGTTGTTTAATTGTTTTCACGCGCTACTTAAAAGTTGTACACGCAACTTGGGAGGTTAAATTATGATAAGATCTTGAGGATGTTTTTCTTGTTAAAAAATGCAGAAACAAACATAGCACAAACATAAAAGTTTGTTCCTTTACTCCTAAAACCACACAAAGTGTATATTCTCGGATGTTTTCATGGGCCTTTAACAAGAATGAATTCCAAACAATCTACCTATGGTCAGATTGGATTGTAAATAATGGCTCTAATAGGTAAGCTTACTACTTAACCGAGTTTAATTTTTAAATTTCATTCAAAAAAATGATGATTTTTATAATCCCCATGACAAGGGCCTCCCACACGCATAAAAATATGATTTTGCACAATCCCAAAGGACTACTAGAGGAGGTGAAATTTCTCAACACCGGTTTGTCACCCACCCCTTTAAGGATGAATGTATTTTTATTATAGTGGGTCAGAATTACCATGGCTAAAATGGTTGTCTCCCACTTGGGTCATTCCCTCTTACCATCCTCATAAGGACATTCTTGGGAGACAAGCCCTCTATAGCTCTAACATGTTCATATAAAGCAAGAAAATGAATCAAATAAGTAGGTTTAGTAGTTTGATTCACTCAAAGAGTGAAGAGCATATCTCTACTAATTTCTTCTCTTCCAAAAATATTTAACAAGGTTAATTCCGACCTCTTGACAAGGAGGTTTTAAAAACTAAGTGTTTGGTTCATTCCCTAAACTTTCTTTCTATCCCTAAATCTATCATGTTTGGCATTTTAATCAACTTAAAAAGTTAAGAGCATAGGTCTAATGTCTTGTTTGGTGAACAATAATAGACTTGTCCTAATTAGACTAATTTGGAAAGTTGAAATGCCACAATTTAAGCAAATGCAAGCTTGATGAGTAAAATACCTTTTCGTGTAGCTAGCAAAGGCTAGGCACTTTTATGATTGTTTTTTTTGCTTTTTTTTACTCAGCTAGTGGTGATTGTTCCCTCTCCTTCTCCTCCAACAAATTTAATCAACACAACCAACAAAGTGAAAGAAAAACAAATCAAATTGAAATGAACAAGTTAAAAATCCTTTTCTAATTGCCAATTCTTTAAGGATCCTAAAAAAATTTAAATCAATTTAATGTAGGGAATTTGATTTTGTAAGCAGTTAGAACCTTAATGAAATATTTATAAAGCTTTTCCTCTTCCTCTAAACTTTCCAAAATAGTCAAATTATGAACTTATTTTGCATGTTTTGAAAGAAGTCTTACCTCTTTATCCTTCTTGTAGACTCTTTGCTCGGGTTTCTTCACCTTGGGATGCCTACTAATCTGAAATTCATCAAATACATAGTATTAGTTCTCTATTTTTAATAATCTACAAGCCAAAAAACACAGAGAGCTCTAAGCATCATTTAACAGGACTTTTCACGCTACTTTAATGCTATGTAAGTGTTATTTTGCAAGAATACAAGCGCTATTTTGAAAATTACTAAGCGCTACTTTAAAATGATCCAAGCGTAAAATACAACTTTTAAATGCATTACAACAGAGCAGTAGAGGTGTCAAAATAAAAGATAAAACACATTAAAGGACAGGTTTGTAGGCGTTGCTTGACTGTGCCAAGGCATTCCTTCCCAATCAAATGTGTCACTTCAAGTTTTGAACTTGTTGAAAGAAGGTAAGACAGAAAATAGAAGTTATAGTAGGTGTCATTTGGCTGTGTAAAGGCGTCGGGATTCACCTCATAGGAATAAATTTACCTGGAAACTGCAAAATTCAACAACAAATGATAGAAAAAAACATACAAATAATGATAAAAAATAGAAGTTAGAGGCTCCAATCCCTACAGTGGGTGCCATTTGTGTATATATGAATAATAAATTCATGAAATTAGTTTGAATACTATCAATTCTATGGAAAGATAATCTAAAATTAAGCAAAGAATTGACAAATAAACAAGAAACATTCCATGGTTCTCTAATTAAGCATGCTAGTAGAGCTCTCAGCCTTAATCTCCATTAGTGACAGTCCTAAAATGAGAAATGATGATTGATATGCCTAATCTAGTTCTTAAATTCCTCAAATTTCTATGCAATTTACTCAATTTAGCTCTCATAATTCACTATTATGCTAAAAAATGACTATGATCTCAAAGGGATTTGGCCTATAGTGTAGATGAAATTTCTCATGAATGTCTAGGATCCCTAATGATGAACTACAACTGATTGTATGTTTGAAGTCATTTGTTGATAGTCAACCGAGTTACAGATATGATGATAAAAATTATTAGTTAATGTATTGTCATTGATGCAACTTGTTTTAGTATCATTATGGTAGCAAACATCTATTATGAATTAGAGATCTGGAACACACAAAGTTTATGTGGTCAGTAAATAAAGAGTTCTATATACACTAAGAGACAGTGAACACTGAGTAACATAGTGTATACTAAGCACAGTGATAACCGAGCTAGGGATCACCGACACAACACGGTATTGACCAAGCAATTTAATCAAACCGAGGCTGATTAGAATGATGAACTAGAAATTGATGATTCTAAGGTAAATGATAAGATTTTTTATGAAGATCAAATGACTATAAAAATTCAAGGAAGATCAGACGACGAAGATTGAAACGTGTTTGTTACACAACTGCCAAGGAAGGTTTAAGCAAAAAAACCAATGATGGAGATTAAGTGGAAAAATATGAAGGAAGGAAATTAAATAAGCTACGATGTCTATATAAGAGACAAGCGATTCATTATGAATCAACTTGATGTGCACATGCAAAGTTTATGTGTGACTAATCAAACTGGTTAAAGACAGAACTGAGCATTTTCTGCAGACATTACCTAGCGACAAAGGACAGAGCATTACCGAGCAAAACAAAGTATGAAGAATCAGATGAACTGAAGTGAACAAATTGATCAAAGGTATTATGTACTTAGCATATATCTAAAAATTTTCAAAACAGAGTTGTATTTGAATAAGATCATTACTGTATTAGTTTAACCATTGTTATAGATAAATATCTTAACCGAGTAGGACGTGAAAGTCTTTATTATGAAATTCTAATGAATGTTGAGTGTTTTCTTGTTGAATCCATAGTGAATGCATGGTCAAAAGAGAAATTTTAGTTTTAAATCCTCTAACAAGGTCACATTTAACATTGTGCATTGTAACCTTTAACATGGTTGGCACTTAAGCGAGCTCACTTCAGAAGGAGTGAAATATTTTGGGTTATCGGTCCCAAGTATTTTTTCCCTTAGCAGGGTTTCCACATTAAAAATATTTGTGTTAATGTGTATGATTTTTGTGGATTGGTATTTTACTTTACACATTACTTTATATGCACTGATCAATAATCACAGTATTAATTTATTGATGCTCGGTAAAAAACTAGAAGATATATTTTATATTTCACCGAGTTGAATGATATATTTGAAATTGTTTTTATATACATCTAGAGGAATTTGGGATTGTAGGATAATTGGGAGCTAACTGATTCACCCCCCCCTCAGTTATTCTAACAATTGTTATCAGAGAAAGTGTGCTTAGAAGGAAAGTTTTGAAGGACTTAAGCTAAAGATCAAGATGTATAAGAGAGATGCACCAAAGCTGAACAATGAGAACTTCTTGACATGGAAAAGCAGAATGAGACTATACTTATCAGTGATTAGAGATGATGTTACAATATACCTGGACTCTAAATTCATTCTACCGAATGGACCCTTGAATGCTAATCAGATGAACGAGAAACATGAACACAACATTATAATGGTAGAGATTGCTTCTTCTCTTACAAATTCTAAATTTGAGGATATCAAGACATGTACAGACTAGTAAAATTGGCCCCTATTTTCGATGAAAATTGGTCGAATTATCTACGCAGATTGGTCGAAAGACCCACAAATTGCTTTGTCGGTATTTTTCTCGTCGAAAGTTCAACACATTCTTGTTAACGTCAAAATTTTGACACAAAATTTGTCGAAATTAGCATATTCAAATGCCCACATTATTTGTTGAAACTTCGACCAACGTTCGTCGAAATGTCCAAAAAGTTTCAACCAAATTTAATCGAAATGTTTGAAAAGTTTCGACCAAGTTTGGTTGAAATGTTTGACCCATCCGACCAGGATGCCAAACCCACGATGCAAGCTTTCAACACATAATGGTCGAAACATTTTGACCAAACTCTTTCTGTTTTGACCATGATGCCAAACTCACAACGCAAGCTTTTGACACATAATGGTCGAAACATTTCAACCAAACTCTTTTTTTTTCGACAAATGAATGTCAAAATTTTGACAAAAAATGAATTTAAAAAAAAAACAAATTTTGAAACCAAATAGCCTCAATTTTGGTACTCGGCTTTAATAGAAGATGGACCAATAACAAATTGCTTCTTGCTCTCTAAAAAACAAGTCTTGAACCAAGTGAGAAGCTATAAGTTCACGACTTCAACTTATAGCTTCTCACTTGGTTCAAGACTTGTTTTTTAGAGAGCAAGAAGCAATTTGTTATTGGTCCATCTTC
>MU226400.1:687026-697954 GCA_018584345.1 Thuja plicata | reverse complement strand
TTATTAAAGACTGATGAAGGTTTGGAGTCTTTGGAGTGCAAGGAGTCTATGGTTTCTTTGTTATTTGTGGTCTTTTTAAGCACTTCTGAAGCCATAGTGTGTATACAGTCACACCTAGTCTAAAAGATTCCATAGAAAATTGATTGTAGAAAGAAGACTGCCCTAGTTTTCTATCAAAAATGGTCTATAGATGATGGCCACACAATTTCTTTCAGATTTCTCCACCAAATGATCTCAGACTGGTCGCAATTGAAAGCTATGACTCAAGGTAGACTTCCTATGGAGTTAGATTTGACATTCCAATCCACACGAAGTTGGCAGAAAACAAATACTAATAACAAAAATGTTAAAAATGTGCCAGCAAATACCAAATACATGATGCCCTAGCACATTTCTCATGGGCCCTAAGTAGGTAACCAATAAAACAATTCCAAACAAATGCAGAGTAAGGAAATCCTTACAGGCGGTCCTCCTTTTACACCAAATCACAGTGGCAATAGCTCGCAGGTAGGCGGTCCTCCTTTTACAGCAAACCATAGTGGCAACCCTCGCAGGCAGGAAGTCCTCCTTTTAATCTCACCAAATAAAACTTCAAACAATTGCAGGCTCCAGCTCCTTCGCACTCCCAACTTAAAACCAAACAATGAAATGAGATGCAAAATCTTTTTTAGGCTCTAGCTCCTTCGCGCTCCCAACTTAAAACCAAACAATGAAATGAGATGCTAAATCTTTTTTGTTTTTAAAGTTATGCCCATGTTGGTCAAAATTTTGACCTACATGGTATTGGTCAAAATTTTGACTAACACGGGCATGGATTAAAAAAAAATGAAGTTTTCCTTCTATAATCCAACCAACCTAAATATTTTTAATTGATGGTCAAAATGTTTGGTAGAAAAATGAGGTCAAATGTAGTAGTGACATCAGCCAAGTAGATGTGGGACAAGATTACTCTAGTTTATGAAGGAGATGCAAATGCACTGAGAGCTAAAGTAGAAAGTCTCTGAGGAAAATTTGATGACATGAGAATGAAAGAAGGAGAAAACATAACACAATATAGTAACCAACTCAAGGAAGTTGTAAATGCTATTCATGGATTAGGTGGAACTATTGATGAAGATACTATTGCGAGTAATATTCCTATAAATTTATTGCCTATTTATTATATAAGAGTCTCTGCAATACATGAAATGAGAGCTGCACCTGGAAATAATATTACTGTTGATAGTCTTGTTGGAAGATTGATTTCTTTTGAGTTGAATAACTTTGACAACTTTTAGTTGAATAACTTTGATTAACTTTGGTGTTTGTACAGTGACTTCTTTTGTGCTTGTTAATGGGGGATCTTCCATTTTCTTCCATCCCACAAGAGGTTTGAGACAAGGTGATCCAATCTCCCCCATTCTCTTTGACATAATGGTAGAAAGCTTTGGGAGATACATCAATAGTATGGTTACCACAGGTTAGATTTATGGTCTCCAACCCTCCTCTGCTCTGCAAAAATGTTCTCATGAACAATTTATGGATGACACTATCATGATGGGGAAGCCTTTGTTAAGGAAGCAAGGAACATGAAAAAAGATTTGAATACTTATACTAATGCTTTTGGTCAATCTATTAACTGGGAGAAGAGTTCCCTTTTTTCTACAAAACTCCTGATGAAAGACAAAGGAAGATCTCTACCATTTTGGGGTGCAAGATAGGGAATTTTCCCTCTACCTATCTGGGACTCCCTCTTTGTCATAAACTGAATGATTCTTTCTATAATGGTATCCTTGACTGTTTTCGCAATGAGATAGCAGGATAGAAAGGAGCTACTCTTAGTCAAGCTAGAAAAGTTTAGCTTCTGAAATCTACTCTCCAAAATCTTCCAGCATATGCGCTCAGTCTCTTTAAAATTCCTCAGAAGTTTGCAGACTTGATTGAAAAAATTTAGAAAAGATTTCTCTGGTCTGGAGTTGAAGAGAAGAAGAGGTTAATTCTTATAGCCTGGGAGGTGGTGTGTAAACCTAAGAATTTTGCAGGGCTTGGTATCAAAAGCATAAAAAATACTAATAAGGCTTTGCTGGCTAAACAATGCTAGAGAATCTTTGAAGAGGAGAAGGAATGGAATGATATTATCAAGAGGAAATACCATCTAAACTCTTTGGAGGATATGCTAAGGAACCCTTTGGATATCAAAGGTTATTTCATTTGGAATGGCATTAGGAAAGGAAGGGACCTGATTAGAAAAGGGATAAGATGGAAGTTGGGAAATGGAAGGAAGATAAACTTCTGGAATGATAACTGGCTAAAGGAAGAAGCTCTTAGTGAAAAGCAGGAATGGATGCCAGTGATTTTGGACTGTAAAGATATAGTTGGGGAAAAGGTTTCTGATTACTGGATCAATGAGAAATGGGTGGACCTTATCTCCTTTGATGAAACCCTTAATTTAGTCAATAAGCATCTTAATCCTTTGTTAGTAAGAGAAAATGAACAAGACTCTTTTATTTGGGGTCCAGAGGCTAATGCAAAATTTTTGGTCTCTTATGCTTCTGCCCTTCTCTTCTCCAAGGAAGATCACCCTATCAGTTATCAAGTATGGAACAATAAGCTAATACCTAAAATTAACATGTTTTTCTAGCTCCTTCTTCAGAACAAAATTCTTACTGTGGACAATCTTTGTAAAAGGGGATTTAGTATGCCTAATAGATGTATTCTTTGTTGTTCTGAAGCTGAAAATTGTAACCATCTTATGATTCATTGTACTTATACTTGTAAAGTGTGGAACTCTATTTTCAATCATTTCAATCTGGATTGGGTGAAACCAAATAACTTCCAGTATATGGTAAAACAATGGCATTGCCCCCTTAATGGTAAAGAAGCCAAAGACCTTTGGAAGTTGTTTCTTCCTCACTTCACTTGGAGAATCTGGAAGGAGAGAAATAATAGAATATTTAGAGAAAAAATCTCATCCTATGAAATTGTGGCCAATAGAATTTGCAGAAGTTTGCTGGAAAATTTCAAAGGTTATCTTCCTAGAGACTTCCCCTATAAGAACACTCAGAGTTTAAATGATATTCTTAATAGGAATAATCAGGGTTAGAAATATAAGGATTTAAATGTGAGGGAAAACACAAGACGGGCTGCTCCTTCGATTGGCTGGGTCAAAGGTAATTTTGATGGGGTAGCTAAAGGGAATCCAGGAAGAGCTAGAGTGGGAGGCATAATAAGAGACTCTGCTAAAAATTGTCTAGGAGCTGTTGCTACCCCTCTGGGAGTTCAGACAAATCATGTTGCCAAAGCAATGGCAACCCTTCAAGTTGTCATGATGGCTAAAGAAATGATTTATTCAAATTTTTGGTTGGAGGGAGACTCTCTAAACATAATAAATTGTATTAAGGGTAAGAATGAGGCTTCCTGGACAATTAGCCACATAATTGATAAAATTAAATATTTAATGCACATTTTTAAAGAAAGTCGCATAAACCATGTATTTAGGGAAGGAAATAAGCCTACAGATGGCTTAGCTAATGTGAGGACTCAAATTGATGTCATCCAATCATGGAGAGGGGAAGCGGATCTCAATATGGAGATTTTATGTCTTATCAGGTACGAAAGATTAACCATATTGAAGGCTCAATTAATAAACATAATTAATGATGAGAAGATCACTTAAGATTAAGTGTCATGATAGCTTTCAGTCAAGGGATGTGATATTCATGAAGAATATGACTTCGCACGGTTTGTGGGTTTTAGCTAGCATTTTTAAACGATAAAATCACAACAGTCTTGTGTTTCAGTGTCTAGCGTTCTAGCCCATTCACTCTTTGAAAGTTTAGAAATCTTCAAGCATAATGGAGGGTGGTTTGAAGAGGGAGGAGTCGATGGACTGTACAAAGTGGAAACAAAAGAAGAAAGCCTAGAAGAGGCTGAAGAAGGGTGGTTTGACCTAGTATTTGGAGAAGCTTCATGGATGGGACAAAGAAATAACTAAAAAATTTGCAGACGGCTAGAAGAACGGAAAGGTGAATATGTGGGGAAAGTCTTTTACTCTGACTATGAGCATAATTTTAGAAATTACAGGCCTTTCCTATGAAGGCATGAAGTTTTACAGGGAAAACAAGCAGATTGGGACTCGATCCTTCAAAATCTTCCCAAAAATTGAAGAAGAAGAAGAAGCCCTTTTGAGCAAAGGAATGAGGGATTATGTGGATATTAACAAAATTAAGAGTCACTAGGCTAACATTTTGATTGTGATGATTGAGTATTTCACCCTGGATGGTCACTACTTAAAAATTTACAACCTTCATTTTGTTCTTGCAAATCATTTTAGGCATAACAAAAAGGTGTCGTTTCCCTTTTATCTTCTGAACTCGCTGAATAATAGTGTCATGGAGCATAGGAAAAAAGAGAGAAACCCAGTGCTTCATGAAGGGCTTATTCTGTTAATTTCAGAATACGCAAGAAATAAAATGCTGGAACCCATTCCCAAAAGGGTAAAAGGGAATGCTAAGCAATTTAAGCTGGATAGTAAAAAGGAGAACCTGAAGAAAATGGTAAGGACCAAAGTAAAGGCGAATCTGGAAAGGCAGGAGGAGATTGAAGACCAAACCCTTGACAGTCAGGGTAACGAAGAAGAGATTTAGGAAGAGGAGAAGGAGGAAATGCCCGTGACATAAGAGGAAGCTTAAGAGATAAATGAGGAGGCTCTAGTGAATGATAAAGATGAATAAGTGAGCAAGGAGGATACCCAAATAAATGAGGAGGAAATTCCCATGAATGATGATGATGAGAACAGGGGAAATGAAGACGACAATCAAGAGGTGGAAAAAGATGAAGAAGAAAAAGAAGGAGATGACAAGGAGGGTAATAATGAGGAAATGAATGATGGTAAGGAAAAGGAGGAGTAGATAGAGCAGCCAAACTTGAAGGCTGGAAATAGGAAAAAGAAAAAATAGAGAATGGACCCTAATCACAAAACTATGGTAGGGTTTGATATTGATGATAGAATTCCAAAGAGCAAGGAGGATCACAGGGCCAACATGGAGAATTTGGCTTAGTGACGATATGAAGGCCATGAAGCAACACCTGAATGAAATGCAAGAAGCTATGGAGCCTTTTCAAAACCAAGCTGGAAGAAATGGAGAAAGACCTGCTGATTAAGGTAAAAAAAAAAACAATGATGAGGAGATCACAGCTAGAGTTAACGCTCTTATGGAAGAAAAGATAAAAGATATGAAAAAGCATATCAGCCACAACAGGCACATGATAAGTATTATTCTCAAGCATAGTCACATAGGGCTTCAAGTTTTTGTTCAAAATATCAAAGCGTTATATTCTTACTTGGAGAGTAGTCTGTTGGAAAATACCACAATTACCATAGATGACAAAGCAGGGAGCTCGGGCCCAGGGACCAAAACTTGAAGTGGCATTAAAAGGAAAGTTTCAGAGGTTCCAAAAGAGATGAAAGTGCTGAAGGAGTCCATTGACAAAATACAAGAAATACAGAAAGAGGCTGAGGAAGCCTATGAAAGTATGATGTAGTTTTTTCTATTCTGGAAACTTGGCTGGAAGTTGTTTGTTTTTTGGCAGTTTTTTGTTTTCCCTTTTTTGGTTTTGGGTGTTCGTTGGGGTCCTGCTTTTTGTTTGTAGTAGGCTATCTATATTTTTATGGGCTAATGATTCTTATATCTAGTAATCTATTGTAAAAGGTTTCAGGGTCCTTTCAAAATGTGTTTTTAGCTTAATCAAAAACTTTGACAACAATGTTATACCTACTATGGAATCTGCATTTATATCTACACTGAAAATTGGTAAATCTAGCATTAAACACATGATTAGAAATGGTAGTGACATTGACAGTGATGATAAAGAACTTGATGAACCTGAACCATTAATGGTTAGAAGATTGGACAAAGGTAAAGGAAGATATAAAGGTAAACTACCTTTGATATGTTTTAACTGTAAAGAGATTGGCCATTTTGCTGCAAGATGCCTTAACAAAAATAATGATGAAAGAAATGATAGATCTAATGAGAGAAAATATGATTGATATTACATAAGCAACCGACATTATGACAGAAGATATAATTGAGATTACAAAGATAAAGGTAAGAAATAGTGTTACATTGTTAAAGATAAATATAAAAATACTGGTTCTGACGCTGATGAACATATTGAGACAATATTTGTAGCTTTGAAAGAAGATTCTGAAGAAGATGAAATGTATGTAGAGACAACACTTATTTATAAAGTTAGTAAGCATGAAATTTGGGTTATTGATAGTGGTTGTAAACATCACATGACTGGAAATAAAGGAAAATTTGAATTTCTTGAACATTATGATGGTGGATCTGTTAGAATGGGAAATGATCCACCCTGCCAAGTGAAAGGAAAAGGTAATATTATGATGAACAATCAAATCAAATGTGAGAATGAATATTGGGTGAAAGGACTTAATTATAATGTGTTGAGTGTTTCATAGTTGAATAACACAGGTCACCGAGTTGCATTTGGGAACTTAAAATCTAGAATATATGATGGAACTGGAAAGTTGATCGGTACTGGTGAATAATCAAAAGGTAACCTATTCTATCTTGACACTGCTGAAACTACTTGTTTTTTAGATAAAAATGAAGATGTATGGTTATGGCATAAAAGGATTTGTCATGTAAATTTTGACAACATGATTAAGATCAGTAAGAAAAGAAAAGTTAGAGGCTTACCAAGCTTATCTAAACCTGACCATGTTATGTGCAAGAATTGTCAAATGGGAAAGCTGCAAAAATCTAGTTTCAAGAGCAAGAATTTTTCATCGAATGATATTTTGGAGTTAGTTCATATAGACCTATGTGGACCAATGAGAAAATAGAGTTATTATGGTTATAGATACTTTATTTTATTCGTTGATGACTACTCTATAATGATGACTGTTATGTTCCTAAAAGAAAAATATGAAGAATTTAAGATGTTTAAATGGTACAAAGGTAAAGTGAAAAAATAAATTGGAAGAGAACTGAAGTGTTTCAGATCTGATAGAGGAGGTGAATTTATTTTTGATGAGTTCGCTAACTTTTTTAATGAGTATGGAATCAAAAGACTGGTTTCTGCACCAAGGACACCATACATAACAAAATTGTTGAAAGAAGAAATAGATCAATTGTAGATTGTGCTAGAACACTGATGATTGAAAAGAATGTTGCACAAACATACTAGAGAGAACCTGTTAGTACTATTGTATACACACTGAACCGAGTACAACTAAAGAAAGATACAAATAAAACACCTTATGAGTTATGGTATGGTTACACACCTAATGTGAGTTATTTTAGAATATTTGGAAGTCGTTGTTATATTCTGAAAGATGAGAGAAATGGTAAATTTGATTCAAAAAGTGATGAAGGAATATTTCTTGGATATTCTTGTAAAGGAGAAGATGATGTTTATTGAATAAGAGTGTTTTGATACTCAAATCACTTATCACCTTTACATTTAATGTTTCAGGTGGAGGGATAAATAAGACATTCCCTTTTATTCTCAAATGCACAAAGGAAGGATCCAAATTGATCAACCCAAAAAGGATCAATGCATAAATGAATCAATCTATTGGAAATAAGAATAAAGAAGGAGATCCTAGGTTTCCCTCTTAAAATGTAAATGTGTTTGAAATGAATGTAAATGTGTGATAGATTTAGAATGATTAAGGATTTGAATTGAAATGAATGATAGAAAAGTACTAACCTTGAAATATTGTAGATCAAAGAATGCTATTTTCTGGGGTCTGTACTTAGTTTCTGGAAAATCTGAAGTATGTTCTGGAAAGGAAATGCAGAGACAAAAAAAACCCAAAAATATTTTTATGTTTTGATGTCGTCTTATGAAAAAGGTCGACCTTGACCCACAAATGTCAACCCTGACCCAATAATGTCGACCCTAACCTGCATAGGTCTGACAGAGAATCTGTTCACACCATCTGAAATAAAGTTGAAAAGGGTATCTAGATCTGGTCTCAAATCTGCTGTTCTGAACCTGTACCTGCAAGAAAAAGAGTTTTGTTTGTTGGGGGGGTTTGAATTAGTCAAACCCTGATTTAGGAATTAACCTTGAAATCAATAATTGAAATAAGAATGCTAGCAAGTAGTAGAATTGAATCTAACAATGAAGCTATGATATTGAATAGATATGCAATTGTAATTCAAAGGTAGACAAATATGTAGATATGAAAGCATGGACTTTAGAAACCATAAACCTCCATGATTGTATGTTTGGAATCCACCTTGAAGAAGTAATGAAAGAGTCTTGAGGATGTACAAAGGATCTTGAAGGAAGATCACACCACCATGATGGCTAGATCTAGGGTTTGAATGGTAAATCTTGAATGCTTGAACCAAATCCCTTCAAAGGCTTGAGAGATTGAATCCTTGATCTTCAATGGAGGAATTTGAATGCTTGAGAGGAAGACTTGAACACCTTGAGAGCTTGAAAACATGTAGAACAATGGATTCTTGATCAAAATCTTGATTAGATCTTTTTGCACTTGGAAGACTTAGAGGAAATGAGAGAGAAATGCTTCCTTTTATATGAAATTAGGGCACAATCTTCTAAGGAGGCTGACATAGGAGAATTAAATTCCAATTAGACCCATTCCCCTAGAAGAGGACCTATATTAAATATAATTTAATATTTACCACTTCGGAACCCCAAAACAGCCCACCCGGAAGCGGGAAATGAATTTTGGATGACCTCCAACAACCGACAGATTTCCAAATTTGAACGGGGGACCCAGGTCAAGGTCGAGGTTGACCCTGACCTAGGTCAAGGTCAAGGTTGACCTTGACCTAGGTCAAGGTTGAGGTTGACCCTAACCTAGGTCAAGGTCGAGGTCGACCTTGACCCAGGGGGTCAGAACCCCTAGAAAAAGTGCCAGGTGGGATAGAAGGTGCCCGAAGAGGTCCAATCAGGGTCCTAAACAGGCATAGAAGTAGGAGATGATGTAGAAAGGAGGGGATAGTATGATGGTGGTCAAAAAAATCCCATAAGAAGGGCTAAATATTCTTAACATGGAAGTGCTCCCATTTTAAGATGATACATTAAGCCCCCACTTTAGCGGAAGTATGGAAATCAAACATGCTTGCGGTAAAGTTAGAAGAAAGACTCTGGTGGATCACAATGAAGTAGAATATCACTAAGCCAAGGATAGGAGCCCTTGGACCAAGGATTCTTACTCAACATACATACATAAAGATATGAAATTAAAGAGAAATCAATCATATAAAACATATATGACTACATAAGTAAGACAAGAACAACACCATAAATAACATATCTTCATGATCTAGTCCTACTAGCATGAAAGAAAAAGAGAGAAGAGAAAGTGATTACCTCACCTAGTAAGATGCCCACCTTACTATGAATCACCAAAGAGGGAGAGCCCAACAGGTTCACCCATAAACTGTGCTTGTAATTGTAAATGCATCTTCTGACGACTTTTAAAAATATCCATAGATCCACATTCTTGTATCACTATGGAATGTAAAATGCATGTCCATTCAGGATTTAGCAACTTATGTGCGTTACCTTTCAAGGATTTAGAAAAAATAAAAGTAAAAATGCGTGTCTCTTCAGGATTTAGCAACTTATGTGCGTTACCTTCCAAGGATTTAGCATATTGTAAAATAAAAAGGGTGCGTATCTCTTCAGGATTTAACAACTTATGTGTGTTACCTTCCAAGGATTTAGCATGCTGTAAAATGTAAATTAATGTAAACTATAGTAGAAGGGAGACCCTATATATGCCCCCCTCCTTATCATGACTACCCACTAGGCAGGATAAGGAAGAGAAACGAGGATACCTACTTCACAAGGTAAGGAGATATCCATCTTAACAACAATGTATACCATATCCTTAGTGAAGAGTCTTGAACCTTACATCCAAGGACATAGATAATCATGAAATGGATATTTCACTTATGGAAAAAGGATCCTCAAAAGGGAAGAGATCTTATCAACAAGAGCGCTAACCTAGAGGAGTGTTTAGGATAAAATGTCATCTTCTAAAGACAAAGAGGGACCAAAGATTCAATCATCAAGCCCCTTGCAATCAAGAGGAAGTAGAATATTAGGATGAAGGAATCAAACTCTAACCCAAAGCAAGAGCAAGAGTTTATTAAAAAAATAGTTTGCAATATAAAGGAGAGATGATGACCTAGGACAATCACCTCCCATAAGAGGATATCCATAGTCAAAGCATAAATCTTTATAAGGAAATAATGTTATATGATAAACAAATGCCACTAAGCTAAGGAAAGTAGATCCTTAGATAGAGGAAGAAGGAAAATACCTTGCCCCCCAGGGGTGAAAGCAAGGGATATATCAAATTATATCAAGAGATATTGTAGCAAAGAGATATCATGTGAGAAGTGAAAAAGTAACCCTTGTGAGGGATAACACCTTATTCAGTTTCCAAGGTGAGAGATTTATCAACCATGGAAACCCAATGTCAAACAATGAAATAGGTTATAATCAAAGACATAGATCCTTAATTCAAACCAAAATTTTCATGTATGATTGGATATCACATAATAGATAGATACTGCTTAACCAAGGGAAAAGTGAATCCCAAAAAGATAGAAAAGAAGGAGATGGCATCCTTGCCCCCCAAGTGTAGGGACAAAAATGAAAGGGGACCTATTATATCGCTCACAATACTATGCAAGACAATGAGCCCCCAAAGATTAGGCTAACATTGTTTACATAATATGGATTTCCATAATAGGAACATAAATGTTATTTAGAGAAAATAGGATTGAAATATAACTCATTGCCATATGTTAAATAAATAATTTTACTATCAATGAGCTGCCTAATCTTATAATGTAAAGCTTGATATTCATTAGAGTGATCATGAAATATATGATAGAAACAAAAAAGAAGAATCTTCAAGTATAGAC
>MU226400.1:638933-685469 GCA_018584345.1 Thuja plicata | reverse complement strand
AATGAATGTAAATGTGTGATAGATTTAGAATGATTAAGGATTTGAATTGAAATGAATGATAGAAAAGTACTAACCTTGAAATATTGCAGATCAAAGAATGCTGTTTTCTGGGGTCTGTACTCAGTTTTTGGAAAATCCGAAGTATGATCCGGAAAGGAAACACAGAGACGAACAAAAACCATAAATCTTTTTCTGTTCCGATGTCATCTTATGAAAAAGGTTGACCTTGACCCACAAATCTCAACCTTGACCCAATAATGTTGACCCTGATCTGCACAGGTCCGACATAGAATCTGTTTGCGCCGTCCGAAAGAAAGCCGAAAAGGGTATCCAGATCTAGTCTCAAATCTGATGTTCTAAACCTGTACCTGTAAGAAAAATAGTTTTGTTTGTTGGGGGGGAGGGGTTTGCCTTAGTCAAACCCTAATTTAGGAATTAACCTTGAAATCAATAATTGAAATAAGAATTCTAGCAAGTAGTAGAATTGAATCTAACAATGAAGCTATGATATTGAATAGATATGCAATTGTAATTCAAATGTAGACAAATATGTAGATATGAAAGCATGGACTTTAGAAACCATAAACCTCCATGATTGTATGTTTTGAATCCACCTTGAAGAAGTAATGAAAGAGTCTTGAGGATGTACAAAGGATGTTGAAGGAAGATCACACCACCATGATGACTAGATCTAGGGTTTGAATGATAAATCTTGAATGCTTGAACCAAATCCCTTCAAAGGCTCGAGAGATTGAATCTTTGATCTTCAATGGAGGAATTTGAATTCTTGAGAGGAAGAATTGAACACCTTGAGAGCTTTAAAACATGTAGAACAATGGATGCTTGAGCAAAATCTTGATTAGAGCTTTTTGCACTTGGAAGACTTAGAGGAAATGAGAGAGAAATGCTTCCTTTTATATGAAATTATGGCACATTCTTCTAAGGAGGCCGACATAGGAGAATTAAATTACAATTAGACCCATTCCCCTAGAAGAGGACCTATATTAAAGATAATTTAATATTTACCACTTCGGAACCCCAAAATAGTCGACCTAGAAGCGGGAAATGAATTTTGGATGACCTCCGGCAACTGACAAATTTCCAAATTTTAAAGGGGGACCCAGGTCAAGGTCGAGGTCAAACCTGACCTAGGTTAAGGTCAAGGTCAAACCTAACCTAGGTCAGGGTTGAGGTCAACCCTGACCTAGGTCAAGGTCGAGGTCAACCTTGACCTAGGGAGTCAGAACCCCTGGAAAAAGTGCCAGGTGGGATAGAAGGTGCCCGGAGAGGCCCAATCAGGGTCCTAAATAGGCATAGAAGCAGGATATGATGCAGAAAGGAGGGGACAATATGATGGTGGTAAAAAACATCCCGTAAGGAGGGAAAAACATTCTTAACATGGAAGTGCTTCCATTTTAAGATGATACAATTCTACTAAGAGTAAAGCCTATAAATGTTTGAACAAGACTTCTAACAAAATCATTGAAAGTGCAAATGTGAAAGTTGATGAATTTGCTTAGAAGAATGATGAGGACATCATGAAAGAGCTTGAATATCATAGTAGATTTGTCTACATGGAATAAACTAATACTTTATTGACATAGATACTTAACGTTACCATGCAACAAGGTAATTTTACCGGGCAACAGGAAGCACAGACCGAGAATTAGGAAAATGCTGAAACTGAAGATCATGAACAAGAACACAATGAACATGGTGGAGATCAAAATGAAGAAGAAAGAACTGAACCTAAACTTTCCAAATATGTGAGAAGATATCATCCACAAAATTATATTATTGGAGATAAAAGAGCTGGCATGATGAGATAAAGTAATTTGGAAGACAATACTTGTTTGATTTGTGAATTTGAGGCTAAAAATGTTAGAGATGCACTGGAAAATGATGAATGGATTAATGTAATGAATGAAGAAATTGAGCAAATATAGAAAAATAAGACATGGAATTTAGTACCGAGACCAAGTGATAATAATGTCATTGACACCAAATGGATATTCAGAAACAAAATGAATAGGAACGGAGATGTAACCAGAAATAAAGCAAGATTAGTATGCAAAGGGTATGCACAAGAAGAAGGTATTGACTATGGAGAAAATTTTGCACCTGTTGCTAGACTTGAAGGAGTTAGAATATTACTTGCATATGCTACATATAAAGGATTCAAAGTATATCAGTGGATGTTAAGTCTACATTTTTGAATGGAATACTGGAAGAAGAGGTATACATTGAACAACTTGAAGGATTTGTTGATCCTGATAAGAAAAACATGGTATGCAAGTTACACAAAGCTTTATATGGTTTGAAACAAGAACCGAGAGCATGGTATGAAAGACTACACTCCTATCTTATAATTATTGGATTTATTAGAACAAGTGACAACAACAATTTGTATTTAAAAGGAGGAAATGATGATAAAACTCTTATTGCTGAAATTTTTGTTGATGATATTATATTTGGAGGAAATGATAATCTATGCACATCATTTGCTGATGAAATAAGGAAAGAATTTGAAATGTCAATGTTTGGTGAGATCAAATATTTTCTAGGATTGTAAATTTTACAACAAGATGAAGGTATCTACAATACACAGTCCAAATACATCAAGAAAGTACTAAGAACATTTAGAATGGAGGAATCAAAACCAGTTGGAACACCTATGGTGACATGATGCAAACTAACAAAAGAAGATAAGAAACCTAAGGTAAATCAGACATTGTACAGATCTATGACTGGTAAGTTGATGCATGTTATACACACAAGACCTGACATTGCACACACAGTTGGAATTGTTGCAATATTTTTTGATAATCCCAGAGAATCACATATGACTATTGTAAAAAGAATTTTTAGATATCTGAAGAATACTGAAGACTATGGATTATGGTACAAAAGAGATGACAAATTTGAACTGAAAGTTTATACTGATGCTAATTGGGCTGGGAACATTGATGATAGAAAGAGCACTACTGGTGGAGAATTCTATATTGGAGAAATATTAGTTACTTGGATAAGTAAAAATAAAGGATGCATATCTCAGTCAACTGCAGAAGCAGAATATGTTGTTACTGCTGCAAACTGTTCTAATTTTGCATGGATAAAACAACTTTTGAAAGGCATGAATGAAGAGATCACTAACCCAGTGATAATCTATTGTGATAATACTAGTGAAATAAATATTTCAAAGAACCCTATGATGCATGCAAAAACAAATTATATATATATATATATATATATATATATATCAAATATCACTACTTGAGGGAACAAGTACAAGATAAACAAGTGATACTAGAATATGTACAATTAAAAGAACAACTTGCAGACATATTCACAAAACCCGTGCGAAAGGATACATTTGAGTACTTGAGAGGTAGACTAGGGGTTCATCCCTTGTATATTGGTCACTAAGTTTACTAGAAGGTTGCATCAACCTACATGTAATCAGAAGATCAATCATGTTGATGCAAAGCTGAACTGGATTGACACAGACATATTGGTACACTACAAGGTACTTACTGCACTGAACACTAGAGATATTTTTGGCTACTGAAGAGCTATATATTTCTTTTTGGCATTGTTGTCAAAGGGAGAGAGATTCAATGGAATATCTAAAGGGAGAGAGATTCGATGAAATATCTAAAGGGAGAGAGATTCGATGAAATATCTAAAGGGAGAGAGATTCAGTGAGAAGAGAATGATTAAAGGGAGAAATGACATATTTATCTACAGAGAGATCAAGAATAGAAGAGTCAAATCTGCAGGGAGAGTTTGCATGGTGAGTTTTTAATACTGACACATTTTTTATATTCAAGCTAGGGAGAGCTACATAATTATTGCAGTTGTAGAACATAAGTTTGGTATTTTCTGTGACATTTTTCTATTACATATTTCATATTGTGTTGCCATCAATGCCAAAGGGAGAGATTGATGAACTACATCTGATTGTATGTTTGAAGTTATTTTTGATAGTCAACCAAGTTACAGATATGATGATAAACATTATCAGTTAATGTATTGTCATTGATGTCAACTTGTTTGAGTATCATTATGGTAGCAAACATATTTTATGAATTGGAGATCTAGAACACACAAAGTTTATGTGGTCGATAAATAAAGAGTTTTGTATACATGGAGAGACAGTGAACACCGCGTAGCACAGTGTATACCAAGCATAGTGATAACCGAGCTAGGGATCGCTGACACAACATGGTATTGACCGATAAATTTAATCAAATTGAGGTTGACTAGAATGTTGAGATGGAAATTGATGATTCCAAGGTAAATGATAAGATTTTTTATGAAGATCAAATGGCTATGAAAATTCAAGGAAGATCAGACGATGAAGATTAAAACGTGTTTGTTACACAACTGTCAAGGAAGGTTTAAGTGACAAAACCAATGATGGAGATTAAGTGGAAAAATATGACGGATGGAAATTAAATGAGATATGATGTCTATATAAGAGACAAGCAATTCATTATGAATCAACCTGATGCGCACATGCAAATTTTATGCATGACTAATCAAACTGGTTAAAGACAGAACTGAGCATTTTTTGCAGACATTACCGAGTGATAGAGGACAGAGCATTACCAAGCAGAATAGAGTATGAAAAATCAGATGACCTGAAGTGAACAAATTTATTAGAGGTATTATGTACTTAACATAGATCTAAAAATCTACAAAACATAGTTGTATTTGAATCAGATCATTACTGTATTAGTTTAACCATTGTTACAGATAAATCTCTTAACTGAGTAGGATGTGAAAGTATTTATTATGATATTCTAATGAATGTTGAGTCTTTTCTTGTTGACGCCATAGTGAATGCATGGTCAAAAGAGAAATGTTAGGTTTAAATCCTCTAACAAGGTGACATTTCACAGTGTGCATTGTAACCTTTAACATGGTTGGCTCTTAACCGAGATCACTTCAGAAGAGTGAAATATTTTGGGTTACCAATCCCAAGTGGTTTTTCCCTTAGCAGGGTTTCCATGTTAAAAATCTTTGTGTTAATGTGTATGATTGTTGTGGATTTTTATTTTACTTTACACATTACTTTATATGCACTGATCGGTAATCACAGTATTAATTTACATATACTCTAGTAAACAACTAGAAGATATATTTTATATTTCACCAAGCTGAGTTTTATATTTGAAATTGTTTTTATATACATCTGGAGGAATTTGGGACTATAGGATAATTGGGAGCTAACTGATTCACCCCCCTCTCAGTTATTCTGACACCTAATGCTCTCAAAATTCTTGATATTTATAGGATTTCCCAAGGATAGGGGGTAGATTTAAGTTGATCATGATTCAAGCTTGGTTGAGTTGAAGGATTTCAAATGGTTTAAAATGGAGAGACCATTTAAATGTTGGTCTCAAAGGTTGAGACAAAGAGACAAAATTGAGTGGTGATGATATTAAAGGGTCAAATGAGTGATCAAGATTGCAAAGTTTGGAGTGATCCATGTGCTTTCAATTCTTAATTCTCATTGGCTCTTCAATTTATTATCTCCTCTATTGAAAGAAAATGGGATTTAATTAATTCAATTAATTTATTAAATTATCCATGTAAGGGAATGGGTTGAATTTGATTTTTGATTTAAACTATATAACTAATTGATTAAATCAATTACATAGTTTTGATTAATCCCTTTTAGGCTTAGATTAATTAATTGATGTCTTTATTAATTGATCCTTTGATTTAGTCCCATTTGATTTGATTAACACATATTTGATTTGATTAAATGCACATTTGATTTAATTAGTACACCTGACCAAATTTAGGTGTATACACTTAACAATGTCTGTAAAAATGAATCAAATATAAATGTTGTTCAGACTCTATGTGCTCTAACATGTGTTACCTCAATTCCCAAATTGTAACAATATTATGTTCTGCTATGTTGTAGCTGAATTTCTTCTTGGTGCTCTTTTCTCTGCTCTTTGTTCTTCAATAACTCCTTTAACTTTCTCAGCAACAACAATAGCATCTCTTTGTCCTTCTTCTCTATATGTCCTCTTGTGTCCCTTACACATATAAAATTCATCCAAGATATAGATGATTTTTGCCTCTTAATCTTATGCGTTAGGTACAGTGTAAATTTATCTTGACCGTTAAATCTTCTTTCCAGCCCGATGACCATGTCACTTTTACCTTGGTACTTGGTGTTTTTCTTGGGAATGACAAACTTTTTTTTTTTCATTTGATCTATGCCTTAGATCTTCACTCTGATTTATTTGAATAATTGATCATGTAACAAAATGTTATAAATGTTTGTATACGCGTAATTATGGTCCGAAAATCATTAAATATGATCTGATCATATTTTTTTATTAACTATCTAAATCGGTTGAGTAACTTCACAATACTCAGTTAATTGTTCTTCATCGCTCAGTGTAATATCAACTCGGTGTACTACATGCACTCGGTGTAGTGTGTCACTCGGTAACTGTAAGTGTTCAGTACTCTGTCAACTTTGTTACTTTATCGATTAGATCGATGTGCATTACCGACTTGTCTTATAATTGACTTTCTCCTTTTACCAATTGATTCTCCTTGAATCTATGACTTTGAATAAACTAATGACAATAAAATATCTTGTAGAGATAACAGAGTTGTGAAAAGGACATTGAGAAAGTTGTATTAAGAAAGCTACCTTTGGGTTAATGGATTTTCATATATGTTCACATCAATTCCAAAGGGGGAGATTGTTGTAATTATTGTTTTTTGAGGTGTTGAAATTCATGTTTTTTCATTGATGTTAACTTATGTTTCAGTTGGATGCATTAGAAGTCTCCGTAAGACTGTTTATCATAGGTACATGAGAGATTGACATATGTGTAAAAACAATGTATGGCATGTTAGAGTATGTGATCATGGATATATGTAGAGGGGGGAGTGTACACCTTAAATCTAAGGTTTCTAGATTTAATATTACTATTTGCATGAGTTATAGTTATTTTGGTAAAGACTGGTTACAGTTCTTTGAAAGAGGATTATGACATAGATGGTCTCTGAGTTTTTTGGATAACTTGAATGCGAGCATAATTTATGATATGTGAGATTAAGGCATGATAGAAGATACATAGTAGAACATTATTTATGATTCTTGGGTTGCTGTATTCTTGACGATGTCAGTAGTGGCATGAAGACTAGTGAATACCTATTTGGGGCTAACCATAGAGATGTAACGTGCTTAGTGATTGGTGAGTGTGGATTATGGATCTTGGCATGTAACTGATGATTTGTTTTTGTTATTTACTTGTGTAAGGTACCATTTTAATATTATCAAGGGTCTATGTAATTATTTGTGCATTTGGGAATTCTCAACAGGCTCACCTAATTGCTTGTTGTAACTTGTATAAAGGAAAGTAACATTTTGATGTGTAAAAGATAGGATTGGGTGTATTGGATGCTGTGAGCATGTGGATGTGGGTTTTTCTAGATGTAAATCAATGATTATGTTTGTAATGCACTTCCTTGGAACTGTACATGCAAAGCAAGTTGCTATTAGTCAATTCACAGTTATATGTTTTTATACTTCTTTTTTGGACAGTGAATCTAGAAGGCTGCCTTAACCTTTAGAAGGTGGATTTAACCTTCACTTTGGGAAGCGTGATCAGGAAGTGAGCTCATAATTTCATTTAACTCCTAAAAGGGTTGATAATACTCCTAATAGGGTCTGTCATTTAACAGGTACTTTTTATTTGGATGTAATAAGCAGCTCCTAACATGGCTAGATATTCTAACAGGGATACAATATTTCTAGTGCATTATTTGTGGGTGTTAATTCCCATCGGTTTTTTTTTTCCCTTAATAGGGTTTGCCTCGACAATAAATACTTGTGTTATAGTTTTGTTCTTGAAGTGTTCATATTTACTTTAAGTAATTGATTTTGAGGTTTAAAGTTTAAATATTTGGCATACAACTTGTTCACTCCCCCCCTCTCAATTATATATTCCTAACACAAATTTATTCCTTTTAAGCATCAAATTGAAGTATTTTTTACTATTAAAAACTAGACATGAAAGTTTTAGGACGACACATGAGCTCTTTGTCAAGCATCCTGCATCAAATACATTAGTAGTTTATCATTCATTCTTCATCCCATGATTTCCAAAATTCTGCAATCAATCATTAGTAACAAATACATCATGCATATCAAGTGCATAAATAGGATTGGGAATGTAAAAACTCAAAAAATAGCATCAAAATGAGCCAATTTACGACCTACACAGGAATATGAACAAACTACGCAGAATAGTGAACCAACTACGCAGGAACAAAAACCAACTGCATAGAATGCCTGACCAACTACACAAAATACTTGACCAAATGTGCAACTTGTGATCAGGGACCCAACATTTACTAAAAACTTGCAGAATTGAAAGGTTTTGATAAAATTGATCATATAGGACTAATCATTGTGCAATTAGGGTTCATTTTAAGCCATTTAGGAATTATTTGAGTAAATTGAAACTATTTTGAAAACCCATAATTAGCCTATATACAGATTGTATTGATTTGAAATAAATTAAATTGAAAAGATTGGAATTGCAACCTTAACTAGGTGACATTCATTTTTAAGAGCACCAAACTTAGATGTGAAGTTCGTTTTAGAGACCCAAATTGAAATGTGAGATTCTTTGACCAAATTAGGGTTCATTTAGACCATTTAGGGTTCATTTTAGCCTTGGAACATAAATAAATAAAAATAGAAAGCATAAAATATACATATATTCCCTAAACCCTAAAAAGGTGATCCTAAACACCAAAAATGCAGTCATCATGACCAACTACAGAAAAAATCTTGACCGAGTCCACAACTTTGGGCACCAAGTGTGTAGAACTAAGAGCCAACTATGCAAAAACCCTAACCAAGTGTGAATGAACTCATACCAATTGTACAACTCTCTTCTAGGACATGCAAATGCACAAAACATCAAAATTCAGTCAGTTTAACATGTTCCATGTCGAGTTCACCAAATGTAAGACTAGAAAAAGGCATAGAAAGCATATTAAGAGCAACCAAAAACTCTCAAAAAATATGAAAACATGTCTAATCTACCATTAAATCCATTGAATGAAAAGGTGCATAAAGAAATAAAATTTAAACTAAAATACCCCCTTCAAATGAAGCTCCAATGTTCTTCTTTCTTCTCCATTCAAATCAATTGATTTTTCTCTTTGTCAATGAGACAATACACAAAAGACTTGAAAGAAAAAGTGATAGTAAGAATACTAGGAGATACTGGTTAGAGAAACAAGACAAAATGAGCTCAATTTATAGAAGTTGAGATCCCAAATTGCAAAATTAGAAATTAGGTGTGCAAAATTGGAAATTTGCATAACTTATGACACTTGGTAAAAATGAGAGGGAAATTTTTCATATCTATGAAAATTATGACACAATGAAGGCAAAATTAGTGGGTGGAAATATATAAGAAAGGTGGAAGGGAAGGTGCAAGAGGTGAAGCTAATTAATAGTAGATGGAGGCTAGAAAATAGGAAGGGAATAGGTGAGGTGGATTAATGAGGATTAAAACAATTAGGAAATAAAATATTCCTCATAAATAGGTAATTAGGATTTAATGAAATTCAAAATTCCATAAACTAGAAATTAGCCAATTAATTAATTAATTAGACATTAATTAACTATGGAGACTTGGGATAGAGGCAATAAATAAAGTCAATTTATTTATTCAATTAGGACAAAGGGTTAAACTATGGGTTATTCATCCCGAGAGGACAAAATTAGTTGAACGATAACCAGATTAACGACAACGATGCAAGATTGACCTTGTTTTGATCATCTTGATGAGGATTAATAAATTTTTTGATGGTTTCAGAATGGTTCAGAAAAATACAAGGCATTGATGATCTTTGACAATGTGCTCGAAACAATGATTGAAATGAAAAATAGCATTGATGAACTTTGACAATGCTATTGAAGGAACTAAACAATGATGAGGCATCGATGAACTTTGATAATGCCTAAGGGTTGATAATGACAAGGATTGAGGAAAATGAGGAGAAATCAATGGTCTTTTACAATGCCCATGAAGTGATGGCAACAAGGCACCGATGAACTTTGATAATGCCTTGGACAAGATTGACAATGATAATGATGATGAACTTTGACAACACTATCAATAAAACATGGATTGACTTCATGAAAAGGAATTGATGAGCTTTGAAAATGCCTTGGAATAAATTTTGAAAGAGATTTAACTAATGATGACAAGATTGACAGGATTTGAAAGGATAGAAACTGAATTAAAAGTGATTTGACTAGGCATCGATGATCTTTGACAATGCCCTAGAAAATATCAAATGAGGCCAGAATAATCTTGGAATGATTCGAACTAATTTAGGAAGGTTTTTAATGGTTTAGGAATGTTTAGGAACATTTAGGATTGACTTAGGAATATTTAGGATTGACTAGGATTGATTAGGATCGATTACAAAAACTGATCGATTCGGCCAAAAAGAGAGAAAATTTAATAATTAATTGAACAATTTTCAATGTTCAATTAAACATGAAAGGCATAGTTTTTTCATATAATAAAAAGCACATGGGAAACATAGAGGAATAATTAGAATGCAAAGCAATATTTCAATTGTAATGCCAAAAATGTTAACACAATAAACCAATAGACGTGAACCATTTTTTAGCGTCTACACTTTGTTCCTTCTTAAAGCATTGAGATATTCTTAAAATGTTGTTGATCCAAAAAGGAAGATAAAAATAAAGGCTTATGATGATGATGAAACATCTTCCAAAGGCATGATCATTCTACCAATTTGAGTGGGACTTATTGAAAAGGAAAAAGTATGCCAAGTATTAGACCTCAAGTTGACCTACAACATATTGTTGGGTACGCCATGGATACATGAGATCCAAGCCCTGCCTTCTACTTATTGTCAATGTGTGAAGTTTCCTTATCTTGGACAAGAAATAACAATTACTGGGGACCTTTACCCTTTTCAATATTGAAATACCATCAAACTAATTATAGATTCCTTTATACCGCATAATAGTGAGGCTTCCACATCAAATTCATCCCAATAAATAGCTAAAGAAGAAACTCCTAGTACAAGGTTTCCATCCAAAGAAAAGGAAAAAGAGGATGAAAATGACTTGACTAATTTAAATTGTGAAAATGATAGTCCATATACATCAAACAAGGGCAAAGAGAGAGTTGGTCTCTTCCATTTAAAGGAGAGAAATTCTAAATCCTCTAGTTCAAATATTCCCAGTCAAGGAGAAAAAGAACCAATATGTTCAAGGTTAGAAAATGGGAAATAAAAAGAAACACACTATCAAGAGATGGATGCATGAATTAAGGAATTTGAGAACAAATGTAAGTTTCATCACAAAGGGGTGGGAAAATATTCCCTATCTTTGGTTAATTTACGCATTTCTCCAAAGTCACACGGAAAACCATCTACCCAAGTCCTCAAAGGTACAATGATAATTTTGTAAGGGCTAGTACACCATTGGAGGTAGAAAAAGATGATGAAATCCTAAATTTTCTATACAAAGATGAGTAAGAGTAAAATCAAAGGGTTGAACATATTAGAATTCCCACACATCAATATGGGAAAGGCTTTTAAATAATTCAAAAAATGGGTTATCAAGGAAAGAATCCTCTTGGGAGGAGAAATGAAGGATTGATAGAACCCATACAAACCACTTAGAGTTTTCTAGCTAAGAGAAAAAATAGAGTAGGATATAATGAACAAGGACCTAATGAAAAGGAACCCCCTCACATGTATGAAAAAATAGCCAAGGTAGAATCATATAGTGATGATGATTCAACAAAATGGGAATTGGATTCCTTATCCAAAGAATCATGCCATGACAAGGAATTTGATGTGATCCACTCATACACATCTACATCAAAATAAACAACAAGTTTGAGCTATGAATGGGTAGGAGAACCATACGTACCTACATTTTTATAGGGACAAATCTCTGGGTTGAATTTACAAGAGTTAGATCCACCAAGAATTCAAGATTACTCTAGTGAGGAAGAAATAGATCCAAAATCTATGAACCATCTTGAATAATCTCACATCATAAATAAATCATGGCTAAAGTAATTAATTATTTTGAATTACTTAAAACCTAATATCCCTTACCCACCACTACATGATGAAAAATCAATCAACCAATGAGAAATGAGGAAAGCAAGCACATGGATTGCAAAAAGGCTTTGCTATCTTGACAACTCAATCTTAAGGATCAATCTTGTCCCTCTAAATGAGACACCTCAATAAACACAACTCAACCTTATGCTTAATAATGGTTACTTAAATTACCCCTACCCCTTGGGAAATCCTATAAATAAGAGGCATAATTATTTTAAAGGATCTAAATCCTGAATTCATCCAATTTAATTCAAGTATCATAGTTATAATTAATTTTCATCTAGTATCTTTGGAGGCAAATTGGTAATTTCATTTAGTAACATCATAATGGTGAATTCTCATGAAGTTTTAGTAGGATTTGAGCATGAATATTATCTTATTTTTCATCAATTAACATATCTTTTCATCAATTCATCATCTTAGATCATTAATATTCTTGTTGTAGGGGTTGTCACTTTAGGATTGCTTTGCAGCTGAGAGATTCCTTTTAGTCCTTATAGCTAGCGATCCATGAGACTCTCTCAATTTTTTTCAATTTTAATGTTTATTAGGATATATCTATTGAATTTGAACTGATATTGTGATTGAATTAATGTTTCATTCATGTTTTTGAATTGCAGGTTTACACACACACAAATGGTGCCCACCATGGGCCTGTGCCTCACAAATTTTAAAAAAATTGGTTACAAAATTGAAATTTGTAGGTTTGGAAAAAAAAATCAATGCCTTTACAAAAAAATTTATCACCTATGCACAAAAGTTCAGCTCCTATGCAAAAAAATGATTAGCTCCTATGCCCAAAAGTTCAGCTCTTATGCACAAAAAGTTAGCACCTATACTCTAAAGTTCAATGCATTTGCACAAAATTTCAATGCCTATAAACAAAGATTTAGCACCTATAAAAATAGTTTTAGCACCTATAAACAAAGTTTTAGCGCCTATATACAAAATTTTAGCACCTATAAATAGAGTTTTAGCACCTGTGAATCTGAGCTTAAATTTTTAAAAATTTCATGATTAATTAATGTTTTGATGACTTCTAAATGGCTAAAGGGAACAAATTGAAGAAAATAAAATGTAGAATACTATGTTTCTACACAAGGAAAGTTTTGAAGAGCCAATTATCAAGTATAGAGAGGGTAAGTTGGGTAAATGACTCGATTAGAGTTCAAGAAGAAGTTGTCTTATGATCATTATTCTTCCATTATTAACAAATACCTAGCTAAATACAACACTGATATGGCTTTGAATGCTTCTCCTTTTTAAAGAAATTCATTCAAATTGGCATTTGCCTTGGATTTAATTCACTTTTTCTCACTTTGTGTTGGACTAACATGTATGAAAGGGGATGCTTAGGAGCTAGAACAATTATTTTGATAACGTACAATAAAAATCAAAATTCCAAAAAAATGTGCACAACTTTGAACAAGATACACATAATAAACTCTTAATTTTACATGTACTTTTCACTTCATATTTTGGCAAATTTCAAATTTTCAGACACATGGAATAAGTAGGATTACCTCATTTTCTTGTGAACAAGGGTATTAGGTCTATGCTCTCACCTTTTCAAGGTGATCAAAATGACAAACATACCTAAGTTTCATTAGATTAAAGGTCTAAAAATGAACACCATGTCTATTGTTTTTGGAGAATAAAAGTAATAGGGATATGGTCTCATCCTTCTTATGGTGATAAAACTCCTAGACCTACTTTTATCTCATTTTTATTTAATTATTGCATTCATTTTCAAGCCATAGTGGGCCTGCCTCCTGATATTTTCCTTAACAAGGATGATGAGAGGGACAACCCAAAGTGGGATAAAAAATTTCAATAACCATAGTTATCTAACCCACTATAAATAAATTCCTTCATCCTTAATGAGGCGAAGGAAAAAGAGTAATTGTATAATATCCTTCCTTGAGTAGTCCTCACGAATTGTGCAAAACCTCCTTGGCATTAGTTGGAAGCTCTCATAAGAGAGGTAAAATCAAAAGCTCTTTGAATTGAATCTTTACTAAAACCTAGTTAAGTAGTAAGCCTACCTATTTTATCCATGTTAAGCCCAAATTGACCATAGGTAGCTTGCTTGAAGTTGTTTCTATGTAAATGACCCATAGAAACCAATCAAGAACATACACTTTTTTGAGTAGATTAGGGTGGAAAATATATTTTTGTGTGTTTTTTGTGTTTTGATGATCCAAAAAATCAAAAGAAACCATCCATCTGAAATCAAAATTTTAATCACCAACTTCACAAATTCATGGATTGAGAAAAGATCAGGCAGTAAACTTCCTATAAAAATTCTTGTGTCGCCTAAAAACAATGTTCTATCGCATGTGCACAGTTAAATAATGCTTGTAAATAATCGAAGAGATTGTGTGCACTTTAAAACAACATTTATAAACTATCATATCAAAACAGTGAGCATTTGCAGAAATCTTGAATCCAAACTAAAAGCATTTTTAGATACCATTTTTGGAGTAGGGTTATTATCAATTAAAATAGATCTAGAATTCTATCATACATACCCATGGGTTTCTTGGTTCAACAAATCCAAGGTATCAAGACATAGATTCATGACATAAACATGCTATAAATGAACCAATAACAATAATGTATGAGAAATACCTCTGAGAAATGAGTAACATCATAGCTAATTCATAAATTCAAGGCATACAAAAACAAATAACTAAAATGGAACAAAAAAGGGCAAAAAATAAAAATAAAAATCTTGAATCCAATATTTCTTCTACAAACACAAGTGAACCCAAATACCCCGTGGATAGAAAGTTTACCCATTTGGGACAATCTCTTGAGTTGGCATTAAAGAGATTCTTGAACACAATCTCATAACATTGCCTCAAGTGAACTCATGCAGATTTATATTTTTAGTACATATTGTGTGTACCATTGACATAAAATGCATAAAAAATCAAATTGAATGGAATTGAAACATAAAGTACAAGATCTCATTGATGATGACATAATTAAAGTAGAAAATACTAATGATTGATTTAATAAAGAAAGACACTAATCTCAAGAATGATCAAAATCATGAACCTATGTCTAGCGATGGTCCACATGTCACCTCCACTTCTTCCACCATTCCTTTATCTCCTAAATATTTACCACAAAAAGTCACACTACCTCCATTAAACAATGAACCTTATAATGACACTTTTCATGTTGACCATGTTGACCCTCAATTTCTCTCTCTAAAATAAATCAAAGATCATCCACATCTTGATGCAAGTCCCTCCTAGGATTCAAAAATCCTAGATCCTAAGTTATCATGTATTTTAGTTCCCATCACACCTATTCGAAATGATCCTCCATCATCCCTTCAAGAATATCCCATGCATATCCAAACTCCTACTTTGTCCTTATAAGTGGCTCCATGTCAAGAGGGTAATCTAAAGTGTGAAGAAACAAGTCTTAGCAAAGATCAAGATCAAGATACTTGTTGGTAAATAGATTGTTCTTTTCGATTTAACTCTAAAATACCAAAAATACTTAAGAACAATCGAATACAACAGTTGAAAAATTGCTATTGAAAAAACTAATTTCCCTCTAAATTTAAAGGTACATCTCCCTTATATGAATGATTTTCAGTGAATTTTGTTCTTTCCTACTCTAAAAGGGGTATGTTCTTAACCTGAGAATAGGAGAGGAAAACCAAGCTAGTCCTAGGTAGGAAATAGCTCAAGCAGGGCGAATTCAACTCTAAATCTAGCCAACTCTGAGATTTCATCAATCAAATTAACTCCCAAAATTGGTAATCCATGAACTTCTACTGAAAATGCAGATGCAAGACTAAGGATTAATGATGGAACGACAATGAATTGATCTTTATCGTAAGAACGTTTCCCAAACTTAAGATAACAACGAATTTCCCCTTTTGCTAATTGTATCAAATCATAATACAAAGCTCTGGTTTGAACATAGATTGCAAATCCAACTTCAAAGAAACATCCGAATTCAACAGAAAGATAAGTGCAATGCAAATGGAATAGATAAAACAATGGTATTCAGACATACAAATTTGACTAAGCAAAATGCTATCTTTCACACCAAAATTTAGCCAACCTTTGTATTGATTTTGGAAATAGTACATATAGAGTTCCAGATTGGGCCATTACAAAAAGGGGGGTAACTGAAACGGTTCAACTTCCCCAACTAGAATTGATAACCGAAAGATTAACCGTTACATTTTGATCAAAATTTAGTACAAAGATAGAATCTACTTTAAGCTTCAGTTTCGCTCCCTTTGCCTAATTTAGCCCTATAGGCAGTGACAAATGTGATGAATTTGATAAGTTCTTCATGTTTGTTAACGTGGACATTGGTGTATCGGATGAGCCATCTGGAATTCTCTTTAGCCAGACTTTTAATTGCGTTTGTTCGATCCTTCAATTCTTCCATGGCTTTATAAACACATCCGCTCAGTTGTTGAAGTTCTGGCACTTTGTCCAAGTGGGTGGAAGATGGCTCTAACAACTTCTCTACATCATCAGAGAATGATTTCTACATGTTGGCCAGTCCTATCATTTCCTTACCTTCTCCACTTGTCTATGATTCTGTATGCAAACCTTGGAGAATCTTGAAGTCTTTGTTCTGTTCTTCTTTAACCTTAATATCCACTTGCTGCAACCCCATCTCGGCCTAGATGATCATTTCAATTTTGAACTCTAGACTTTGAAGCCACTTGATTAGAGGTTCATCTCCCTTCTGTAGAATCTAGGCTTTCAACGCCTCTTTTGTCTTCATCTTCACAGCTACATGGAGTGTTACTATGCACTCCTGACACTTCACTCTCTCAGATGTGAGAGTTTGTAAATTCTTCTCAATGTTATTCCTTTCTGTCTCCAACCTCAAGAGACCATTACCTAACTGCTCAACAACTGCCAACCCTTTAGATTTGAGCCTCTCACCCCATCCTCAACCGATCTACGTGAAGTGGAAATCTTCCTATAACTTTCCCAATATAGCTTGATTTTCTACAATGTTGGGATCAAAGGTGGGTTGGGTGCTGGGAACACTTGCAATCGGGGTGAGGATCTATCTTATAAAATTTGTCAGCTCAACCACTTTTGCCTTCAATTGAACCTTGGCAGTCTTGAGCTCCTCGAGCTCTTCTTCTATCACCACATTAGTAGAATTCCAACTGTCTACCTTGGTGTCATGGTGAGCTAACCCCATATCAAATGACTGCAACTGAAAATTTGAAGCGGTCATATCCTTGAATCTACCATCCTTGGTTGGTTTGGCCACTTCCATAGTGAAGTGCCCGGTCTCAGGGTCACAACCTAGAGTAGACATCGTCTTTACTTTCTTCTATTTTCTCATAGTAGCCTTGGGCTGAAAAGCTCATGATAGAGTATCTTTGCTAGAAGCCCCTTCTTTTGCCCTCTTTCTCTTGCATTCCAAAGTATGTTCTATCTATGACTCTGCGCTAGTAACTTTGTTGGTAGAAACCAACTCCTCAATGAACAATTTCCTGATGATTGGAGGTGTAGCCTTTGGTCTTGAAGCAAATGGAATTACTGAAGTAGGAGAAGAGGACACCAATTTGGCTACTCAAGCAACCTTCTATTTCTTCCTAGCCTCTCCTTTTGATTCTATGGTTGAAGGAGTATCTTCACCCACTTCCACTATGACGAGAGACCCTCTCCTTGGAGAATCCTCAATCGAGGTGTCAACCGGTACATCTACTGTGACTACTTTTACTGACCACTCTAGTTCTACATCCTTGGTGAGCTCCTTTGTTGTTCTGATATTTGGGAGTGATCCTTCTCCACAAGTCTTCTTTGGCTGAACTTCTTTTTCAGGAGGTTCATCGCCTCCTTCAGTTGGCTGAGAAGAACTTTTGGACATAGTTGGGAGTATTACCAAGGAAGTTGTTGCAATGTTGGAGGAATCCTTTTTCAGAGTTCTTTGAGTAGTGGGCTTCCTTTCTGACCTCCTCCTCCTTCTTGTTGTCCATTCAACCCATTGTTCTGTTCTTTTATAGATACCCCCCATTAGAGTCTGTAAATCACTAATGGCTTGGTCCAGCATAGGTTTAGAACTGAAAGGGGTGAGATTTATCTCCTCTAGATATGTATTATCATACATATGATTGCCATCATCTTCTAGCCCCTCTACTGCAATGTTAACATTGAACCTTTTGATTTGTTCAATATTTAACTGGGCGTAGAATCTCTCTTTGCTTTCCAAATTATCCTTACAATTATCCTAGTAGTCTTCAATATCATGTACATGATAAATTGCGTGACTCATTTGCAATACATCCCTGACATAGTTCACTGGGTCATATTACGATCTCAAGACATCATAGGTTTCCAAAGATGACCTCTTTGAGAATGTCTTTAGAACATTCTTCACCTCTGACCGGGACGCGCAGCTCTAAGCTCCAATGGTCATGGGGAAGTTGTATCCCTTCTTCTTAGCCTTAGCATAGAGTAAGTTCACTTGGAGTGCTTGCCTCATTACTTTGATCAGCAAGATCATATCAGTAGGATACCTGGGTAGCTTCAAAGGGAAATCATCAAAACCTGCAAGACGAAGATATGAGAAACCTCTAGATTGAATGAAATAACACCCAAACTGGCTGATAAAGGCCATGGCCTCGGGAGAGAATCTCCTTTCTAGACAGCCTTGGAGCTCCCTGCACAATCTCATTGTAAACGCATCATTAACCTGAAGATACTCGTCATAACTATTATTCAATTGTAAAGAGGGGAAAAATTCATAACTCTTGACATCATTAGGAAATTCCTCTATTCTGGGAAGACCTAGCCAAATTTGGAGTGTAGCCAGAATATATAAGAGGACTGAAGACATGTAAAATTCATTTTGGCGTTTAGCTCTATCTAGGGCCTCTGAGAGATTCTCACTTACCATAAGCTCCCAATCGATGAAGTGATGTTGGGAATAGATTACCTGAACCAAGAAGAAGTGATGATCAAAAAAATTGAGTGCCTCACTCTCACCTCTGATCCTATGGAGTAACACCAGAATTTCAATGATCTTCAGCTTCAGGTTAGTACCGTATAATGTCTTTGACAACTTCCCTTTGGCGCTCTTGGGTTCTTGAAACCATGCTTTCATTATTTCCTTCTTCCAAATTGACTTTTTGGCAATATATTCAGTCACCGCTCGACTGTATGTCATTTCCAAATACTCATCTTGCTCTGGGATGCGAAGTGAGTTCTGGACCGATTCCCTATCAATAGATAGCAGCAATGTATCATTGGGCAAGAAAATTTGCCTGGTATCTGGGTTGTATCAAGCGATGCATTCCTGGATTAATTCTGGGGCTTGAATAACCACAGGAAAACCAGCGGCCTCAACTAATCTGCTCTCCTTCAACTTCTCAGTAATGGGATGTATCTTGTCCACTTTTAATTTGTTCTAGAAGTTCTACATGTAAAAGAACTTCAGAGATGGATCTGAATTCTTATGCCATTAAGAAGTAATGTTGTTCATTCCATCAAATCCCATGGATCTGGAAGCCATGATTCAAATTATTTGATTCAGGAATGAGGAATATATTTGAGAATGCAGGGACAAAGAAGAACGAATATTAAGGCCTCAAATCTAAGCAATATGTTAAGCAAACAGTGGCTCCTGCTGATAATCTCCAACTGATCTTATAACTTTGAATTTTTACTGTTTAATGACTGACTTCTTGCGCCACACAAATGAAAAGACCTCAACATTAATGGAACAATCCGTTATGAAGTAAAATAAATTTATTTGAATTAATTACTTTGCTCTTACAGGCTGTTAAGAAATGTCTTTTCACTTTTAGTAACCACAACGGTAACTTTTCTGAGGTAGTGGAAAATCACTTTTTCGCTTGTCCTTTGGGCAGAGAAGTGCTCTTGGAGTGCTCTCGGTTCAAAAATTTTCCAAGGGGGAAATTTGGTCTATCAGGAGCCAAAAAGGCATGTGTTGATTTCATCTACCTTCTTTATATCTTAGATTCTTTATGAGACAGTTTCTTCCTCAAAATCGCTTCATTTAAATGGTTTGGCGGAAAACATACTCTGTGGGTCAAACCCGCCTGTAGGAGTAGGGGAGAATTCATTTTCCACTTTTCCACCTTTGGGCTTATTTCCTTGATTTATTTTTATTGTATCATTCCTCTTGACTTGTAGAGGTGTAATCTAGACATAGAAGCCCTTCTTAAGCCTAAAGGCCATTTTAGGACTGCACTTCTTACTGAGACATCACTTAGTAGTCATCGGCGGAAGATGCACTCTGTTGATACTTTTCTGCCAATGGAGAGGCTCGAACCTGATTTTCTGCCAAGCTACAAAATGAAGGACTACGGCTACATACTTCCATTGTGTGTAACACTGATGTTAGAAATCTTTGAACCACGACCTTTACCAGATTGGGAACTTAACCTATGCAATGAAAATATAAACTCATAAACAGTAACCCTCCGATTCACAAAAGAGAAGGCAATCTAGAAAAATATGGTAAAGGCTCCCTAGCCTAAGGGAAAGTTCTCTAGACTTAGACTTAGGACTAACAAGAAGCTTTTAAGACCACCACTATACATTAAACACTCACTTTTGTCTAAAGGTATGCAGACTAAAAGTGGGGAAATAACTGGCTCTGTCTGGGGACTTGGACATTCACATGTCCAAGCAAGGAATCTCAAATCTCTAGTTTGCAAAGCTCAACAAAAGATGGCTCACAACAAAACTAAATCAAGACACAAAAAGGGAAAATAGGAAGGAAACCTAACTAGGAAAACAAAATCAGGAACTAAACGTAACTATTGTATAATATAGGGGTTACCTGTTTTCAATTTAAATATGATAGAGCTTCAAATCCTGACCATTATATGTCAGGGGTAGCGCTTCACCATCTAGATATGTTAATTTGAAAGAATTCTTCTTGAACGCTTGATGGATCTTGAAAGGTCCTTTCCATAGTATTTCAAAATTTCCGTGCATGCCCTTGGGTGCCCTACGCTTGTCCCACAACAATACCATGTCTCCTATCATAAATTTCTAAGGTCTACTCTTTTTATCAAACAAACTCTTTACATGTATATGATGCTGTGTAATGTGGTCTACCATTTTCTCTCTTTCTTCTTCTAGTTTGTTTAGGTACAAAATCCTCTTTTCTAAACCATCTTCATATATGCCATCTTCTACTGTTGTTCTCAGTTTGCAGGTTGCTAGCTCTAGTGGTAATGGAAAGCTGGCTTCTACTTCGTAAACAAGTTCAAAAGGGGATACACCTATGGCTCTTTTGGGAGTTACTCTATCTACCCAGAGGGCTTCATAGATTTTATTATGCCAGGTTCTCTGGTTGTCTTCCACAAGCTTCTTCATGATATTCACCAAGTTTTTATTGCTGAATTCAACTTGACCGTTCCCTTGAGGGAAATAGTTAGAAGAATGATTGACCATGATGACGTACTAAAAGCAAAATTCAGTAATTTCTTGAGAAGAAAAGTATGCAGCATTATCCATAACTAACTTAATAGGAACACTAAACCTTACCAGGATGCTTTCTTTGATGAACTCACATACTACTTCTGAAGTAGTCCTCTTGGTTGCTTTCACCTCCACCCATTTTGTGAAGTAGTCAGCTGCAGTGATTATGTAGGTATGACCTGCACTGGATGTGGGGTTTATAGGACCAATAAAATCAAGACCCCATTGTTGAAAAGGACCTTCAATTATCACTGGTCTCAGAGGCAACGCTGCTAACTATGGCTTTCCGGTAAACATTTTGCATTTCTCACACCTTGACACCTAGTGGTAAGCATCTCTAAACATTCTTGGCCAGTAATAACACTGTCTCAAAATCTTGAATGCGGTAACTTATGAGGAGAAATTTCCTCTGCAAGCTTCATCATGAAACACATTTAACAACTTCTCTTGTTGCTGTTTGTCGACACATCAGAGAAAGGTTCCGTCTATTTATCTCTTATATAATCTATCTTCCTAGATAACATATTTAGAAGCCTTCAGTTTCAAGTCCCTTCTTTGCTTAGAATTTAGCCCTTCAGGTCATTCACCATATGTAAGGAAATACATGATGTTTTCAAACCAGGGATCTTGCATACTTACTGCCAAAACCAATTATGTAGCTTCTGGATCTTCGCCCACTTGGTTTTCTGCCATTTCCCTACATAGTGCATTGCCTCTCACTAGCTTTGTGGGCTTGATCTCCACATCATATTCTTACATTTTAGCTACCCATGCTCCTCTGTTGTTACATCCTACATCCTGTTGATTCAATATGCTTTTCACTGCGATATCAGGTACATACACAAGAGAGTGTGAGTGTAGGATGTAGAATCTAAAATTCTTTAAGGCTTTAACGACTGTGAAAGTGTGCTTTTCAGTTTGGGAGTATTTCAGCTCATGATTTTTTAGAGGCACACTACAAAAAGCAATAGGATCCTGGACTCCTTCCCCATTTTCCTGCATGAGAATGGCTGATAGAGTATGTTCAGAAGAATAACAATAGATTACAAAATATTCTTGTAATTGGGGTGACATAACACTGGAGCATTTGCTATGGCGTTCTTTATGTTTTTGAAGGCTTGCTTACCGGGTTCATTCCACTTGAAATTCACATTTCCCTTCATCATATCAACTATACATTTAGTAATTTTTGAAAAATCTAGAACAAACCTCCTGAGAAAGTTAACCTGACCAAAAAATGATTTTACTCCAATTTTATTCATAGGTAAACTCAATTGATGAATAGATTTGACCCTTTCTGGATTGATTCTTATGCCTTCTTGGGAGACAATGTGACCTAGCAATTTCCCCTCAGTTACACAGAAGACTGACTTCTTGGGATTCAACGAAATCATGTCCTCTCAACACCTTTGCAATACTTTCCTTAAGTTATTTATATGATCTACTCTTTTCCTATAAAATACAGTAAGATCATCCAAATATATACCAATTATTTTATTCTTCATATCACTGAAGGAAAGGTCCATACCTCTATGAAAAGTAGCTCCAGAGTTGTTTAGTCCAAATGGCATTCTGTAGTAAGCGAAAGTGCCCCATAGGGTGGTGAACACTGTTTTATGTTGGTCAGCTTTCTCAAGTTCTATCTGATTATATCTTGAAAAGCTGTCCAACATAGACATCATTTCAACTTTGGCTACAATCTACAGTAAGTGATCCATATTGGGAAGAGCATAATTATCTTTCAAAGAAGATTGGTTAAGATTTCTGAAGTCTACACAGATTCTTATCTCTCCGTTCTTCTTCCTCACAGGCACTATGTTTGCCACCCATGTAGAGTGGTGTATAGGGTAGATGATCCTTGCTTTAATAATTTTATCTACTTCCTTAAATATTGCATTAGCAACTTTGGGATTATAGTTCCTTTGCTTTTTCCTGAACGGGGTAGCTTTAGGTTTTAAGGGGATTTGATGCTTGAATTACCCACCCATAAAACTTTTTAGGTCTGCATAGCTCCAGGCAAAAATGTCTGAGTATTCTAGGAAGAGTTTCCTGGCCTCGTTCTGTTCTTCTTCAGTACAATACTTCCCAATTTTGATCATCTTGGGATCTTTCTCAGTTCCAATATTCATTCCTTCATACTCGCCAGTATTAGGACCCCTTTTGATTATTTTCTTCTTCACAAAAGTGTCATGCCCGTTGAAATTTTTTTCAAGAGTAACTAAATGGGGTGGAATGATATTACCTTACAGCTAGATAATATCTAAGTTATCTTTCTTTTTCTTGTTTGGATGATCTCCTTTCCGATTGCCATAGACCTCTTTGTGGAGGTCGCCATTGCTCTCTAGAAAGAGAAGGAGATTCTTGTCATCTTCGAACACTTGCCAATCTTCCACATTGTCGGGTACGAATGGTAGATATATGACTTCCACTTGGTACTTCTTGTCTTTGAATTCTAGATGGGGAAGGAGTAATGAAGCTGAACTAGCCAGGGAGTATACTTTGGCATTCAAATCTCTCAGCACTGATTCAATAAAGAATGGGTCCAGTGTTTCTATCTCATCCCGTACTCTATTTTTGTAGTTCTTTAATCTGTGATTTTTAATAGAGTATTGATTCTTAACCTGGCGCACGATAAGCTCTGCATCACCACAAGCTCTCAAAATCTTCACGCCTTTTTCCTTTGCAGTGATGATTCCTAATAGAAGGGCTTCATATTCAACAGTATTGTTGGTATTTTCAAATTCTAATTTATAATCCATAGGATCCAATATTCCATTTGGTGATATCAAGACCACACCTGCACCGGATCCTGACAAAGCACAACTGCCATCAAATTCAAGTGTCCAGATTTGAGATGACTCTTCTTCAGTGGAAAATCCCTTTCCCAATTCTCCTAGTTTCACCTCTTCATCATGATCATCAGTAAATAGCATATAGTTTCCAAATTCCAATTCTTGATACAAAATTTGGGCTTTAGGATCATCAGATTTCAACACTGTAAACTTAGCTTTCTCTTCCGAGACCAGTTTAATCTTTTTATTACCCACCGAGATTAAAGCTTGAGACCAATATAACTTTATTTCCCCTCCTAGATCTCTGCAGAAACTCCTCCTTAGCAAAAAACCATAGCTAGCAGGTATGTCAGAAACCAAAATTGTTAACATCTTCTTCTTAGGGTGCGCTGCCAGAGCCACTTGGGCATCCTTAATTTGTCCAACTAGAGGTACTTGCTTGGAGTCCATAGTATAGCACCTACCATGAGATTTAGTAAGGGTAAGTCCTAAATATTTAGCTAATGTTGATGGCATCACGCTATCTGAGGCCCCAGAGTCTATTATACAATTGCTCAACTTGCATCCATTAATATACAAAGACACATAGAATGGATTAGGATTTTGGCCTGGGAAAGTAGCTAAAATAGATGATTCACCTTGCTCAATGGGCTTCAAAAAAATAGAATCATTTTCTATAGTAGTCATGACGTTCTGGTTTAGGTTCTGATTCCCTTCTGTATAGTAATCTACTAATTTTTGCAATTCTACAGGATTGGACTTGAGATAATCTATGGGAGAAATTTGAATTCGAGAGTCTCTACAGAATTGAATAATGTCAAAAGAGTTCTGCTCCTTACCTGGTTGTAGAATTCTTATGCCTTAATGGGATTCCTTAGAGTTGGAGGTAGATGCCTCATTATTTTTAGGTGGGGGGGAAGAGGCAGGACCTTTATCTTTCTGGCTCATATTCAAGACCGTATAAGAAGTCCTGTCTATGGTCGCATAACATGTTGCTCCTTGTTTTGAATCAGACTCATACTCTAAATATAGATTTTCAGAGTCGCCATGTGATTATGAGTCTAGTTCAGCTCCAGAGACTCCAGCATTCCATTCATCAGTCTGATGCATTTTCCAAGCACGGGCTACATCATGGTAACTTTCTCCATCATGATCTATAGTTAGATGAAAGGCACACATATTCCCTCTTTTAGGGGGAGCTTCAATAGCTAGCCTTTGTGGTTGACCAGTTAACTGTAATGCTTTACCATCAGCATTCCTCTCATCATTTCCCCTTCCAGGTTGCTCTTGATAATTCTGTTGATAAGGGTTATTGAGTCTAGGAAGTTTCATTTTGAAGGTGATGAATTCATTTGACAATTTTTGGATCATCTCATCAGACGATGTAGTACCACTAGTACTGGCTCTTGACTGGATCTCTCTCTTCCATTTCCCAGATGAGGTCATGTGGTCTTCAATTTCCACGGCAGTCCTCTGTGTAGCATCTAAACCTATAGGGTTCACTCTTCTTAGATCATATTTGATGTCTGGTGGCATAGCACTTATAAAGAATGTTTTCAAATTTCCTGCCATAGGCCTGTCAGCCACTAGAATATGATTTATGAGCTTATTGAATCTAGCTATGAAATCTCTCATACTAATAGAAGGCTCTTTCTTGATAGAGGTTAATTGTGTCAATAGAGCATGTTCATCTACCACAGTTTTAAACCTTCTTTCAAAAGCATCTCTCATGGAGGCCCAATCTGTAATAGAAGAATTTGGTAGGTGGCAAAACCATTCGGCAATGCCTTCAACAAGGGTCTCAACAAATAATCTAACGGCCACATCCTCTTCCCGTACTGCTAGAATATTGACAAAAGAAAAGAATGCAACAATATGTTCATCTGTAGATACTTTCCCATCTCCAGAAAATTTAGGAAAATTCTTTCTAAACCCCGAGGGAAGAGGATTGTATGCTCCTGATTGTAGGGGTCCGACTGTTGTGGCCCAAGGGAGTGCCATTGTTACTTGAGGTAGATAGGGGGTTAGATTGATAATAGGGGGAGCAACTACTCTGTGTAACGTTAACACTTGGCAAGTGGTGGATAAAAGAGTAGACTGCTTAGGGGGTGAAGAAGGTCTGCTTTGGCTTCTTGCAGTTCCATTTCTTCAGCGAGGTACTTCAAGTAGAGCAAAGTTAATATCTGCAAGTCTCTCAAAGATTGGATCTATACTTCCTTCTTTCCTTGTGCTCTTGAGAAATATTTTAGGCTCCAGATTTTTGACTAATTACATGGCCTAGCTTCATGCTTGGCTTGGCGTTGTGCTCTTCTTTGATTTCTCCTTTGGAAGGCTCCTTCAAGTGCTTCTACTCTAACTTCTTCTTGCTCTAGCACTTGACTGGCATTTTTGTAATGTTCGGTGCTTCTTCTGTTCCTCCAGGAGAAAGTGTTCAACGAGGAAATAAGGTCTTCTTGATCGTCTTGAAAACCAAGATTTGGTTTGAGTACAAGAATTATATTTTTATGGGGAAGCACCATCTTTCCTCATGATATGCTTCTAGTGTAACGACTGCTCATCTCCCCAACAAATTCACCAAAAATCTGTTGGTAAACAGATTGTTCTTTTCAATTTAACTCTAAAATACCCAAAATACTTAAGAATAATCAAATACAACAGTTGGAAAATTGTTATTGAAAAAACTAATTTCCCTCTAAATTTAAAGGTACAGCTCCCTTATATGAATGATTTTCCGTGAATTTTGTTCTTTCCTAGTCTAACAGGGGTATGTTCTTAACCTGAGAATAGGAGAGGCAAACCAAGCTAATCCTAGGCAGGAAATAGCTCAGGCAGGGCAAATTCAACTCTAAATCTAGCATACTCTAAGATTTCATCAATTAGATTAACTCCCAAAATTGGTAACACATGAACTTCTACTAAAAATGCAGATGCAAGACTAAGGATTAATGACAAAAGGAGAATGAATCGATCTATATCGTAAGAATGTTTCCCAAACTTAAGATAACAACAAATTTCCCCTTTTACTAATTGTATCAAATCATAATACAAAGCTCTAGTTCGAACATAGATTGTAAATCCAACTTAAAAAAAACATCTGAATTCAACAAAAAGATAAGTGCAAAGCAAATGGAATAGATAAAACAATGGTATTCAGACATACAAATTTGACTCAGCAAAATGCTATCTTTCACACCCAAATTTAGCCGACCTTTGTATTGATTTTGGAAATAGTACATGTAGAGTTCCAGATTGGGCCGTTAAAAAAAGGGGGGTAACTGAAACGGTTCAAATTCCCCAACTAGAATTGATAACCAAAATATTAACCGTTACATTTTGATCAAAATTTAGTACAAAGAGAGAATCTAATTTAAGCTTCATTTTCACTCCCTTTGCCTAATTTATCCCTATAGGCAGTGACAGCTTTGATGACTTTGATATGTTCTTCATGTCTGTTAATATGGACATTGGTGTATTGAATGAGCCTTTTGGAATGCTCTTTAGCCAGACTTTTAATTGCGTTTGTCTGATCCTTCAATTCTTCCATGGATTTATAAACACATCCGCTCAGTTGTTGAAGTTCTGGCACTTTGTCCAAGTGGGTGGAAGATGGCTCTAACAACTTGTCTACATAATCAGAGATTGATTTCTGCATGTTAGCTAGTCCTATCATTTCCTTACCTTCTCCACTTGTCTATGATTCTCTATGCAAACCTTGGAGAATCTTGAAGTCTTTGTTTTTTTCTTCTTTAACCTTAATATCCACTTGCTGCAACCCCGTCTCGACCTGGATGATCATTTCAATTTTGAACTCTAGACTTTGAAGCCACTCAATTAGAGGTTCATCTCCCTTCTATAGAATCTTGGCTTTTAATGACTCTTTTATCTTCATCTTCACATCTACATGGAGTGTTACTATGCACTCCTGACACTTCACTCTCTCAGATGCGAGAGTTTGTAAATTCTTCGCAATGTTATTCCTTTTTGTCTCCAACCTCAAGAGAGAATTACCTAACTGCTCAACAACTACCAACCCTTTAGGTTTGAGCCTCTCACCCCATCCTCTACCGATCTGCATGAAGTGGTGATCTTCCTATAACTTGGCCAATATAGCTTGATTTTCTACCGCGCTGGGATCAAAGGTGGATTGGGTGTTGGGAACACTTGCAATCAGGGTGAGGAGCTATCTTATGAAATTTTTCAGCTCAGCCACTTCTGCCTTCAATTGAACCTTGGCAATTTTGAGCTCCTCGAGTTCTTCTTCTATCACCACATTAGTAGACTTCCACCAGTCTACCTTGGTGTCATGGCGAGCTAAACCCATATCAAATGACTACAACTGAAAATCCAAAGCGATCATATCCTCAAATCTACTATGCTTGGTTGGTTTGGCCACTTCCATAGTGAAGTGCCTAGTCTCAGGGTCACGACCTAGAGTAGACATCATCTTTACTTTCTTCTATTTTCTCATAGCAGCCTTGGGCTGAAGAGCTCATGACAGAGTATCTTTGCTGGAAGCCCCTTCTTCCGCCCTCTTTCTCTTGCATTCCAGAGTATGTTCTATTCATGAATCTGCGCTAGAAACTTTGTTGGCAGAAACCAACTCCTCAACGAACAATTTCCTGATGACTAGAGGTGTAGGCTTTGGTCTCAAAGAAAATGGGTTTACTAAAGTAGGAGAAGAGGACACCAATTTGGCTACTGAAGCGACCTTCTGTTTCTTCCTGGCCTCTCCTTCTGATTCTGTGGTTGAAGGAGTATCTTCACCCACTTCCACTATGACAGGAGACCCTCTCCCTAGAGAATCCTGGGTCAATGTGTCAACCAGTACATCTACTGTGACTACTTTTACTGACTGCTCTAGTTCTACATCCTTGGTGAGCTCCTTTGTTGTTTTGATATTTGGGAGTGAACCTTCTCCACAAGTCTTCTTTCGCTGAACTTCTTTTTCAGGAGGTTCATCACCTCAACCAGGTGGCTGAGAAGAACTTTTAGACATAGTTGGGAGTATTATCGAGGAAGTTGTTGCGATGTTGGAGGAATCCTTTGTCAGATTTCTTTGAGTAGGGGGCTTCCTTTTTGACCTCTTCCTCCTTCCTGCTGTCCATTCGACCCATTGTTCTGTTCTTTTGTAGATACCCCCCATTAGAGTCTACAAATCACTAATGGATTGGTCCAGCATAGGTTTAGAACTGACAGGGGTGAGCTTTATCTCCTCTAGATATGTATTATCATACATATGATTTTCATCATCTTCTAGCCCCTCTACTGCAATAATAACATTTAACCTTTTGATTTGTTCAATAGTTAACCGGGCGTAGAATCTCTCTCTACTTTCCAAATAATCCTTACAATTATCCTAGTAGTCTTTAATATCATGTACATGATGAATTGTGTGACTCATTTGCAATACATCCCTGGCATAGTTCACTGGGTCATATTGCGGTCTCAAGACATCGTAGGTTTCCAAAGAAGACCTCTTTGAGAATGTCTTGAGAACATTCTTCGCCTCTAACTGAGACGCGCAGTTTTAATCTCCGATGGTCATGGGGAAGTCATATCCCTTCTTCTTAGCCTCAGCATAGAGTAAGTTCACTTGGAGTGCTTGCCTCAATACTTCTATCAGCATGATCATATCAGTAGGATACCTGGGCAGCTTCAAAGGGAAATCATCAAAACCTACAAGATGAAGATATGAGAAACCTCTAAATTGAATGAAATAACACCCAAACTGGCTGATAAAGGCCATGGCCTCGGGAGAGAATCTCCATTCTTGACAGCCTTGGAGCTCCCAGCACAATCTCATTGTAAACTCATCATTAACCCAAAGATACTCAGCATAACTATTATGCAATTGCAAAGAGGGGAAAAATTCATAACTCTTGACATCATCAGGAAATTCCTCTAATCTGGGAAGACTTGGCCAAATTCGGAGTGTAGCTAGAATATATAAGAGGACTGAAGACATGTAAAATTCCTTCTGGCATTTAGCTCTATCTAGGGCCTCTGAGAGATTCTCACTTACCATAAGCTCCCAATCGATGAAGTGATGTTGGGAATAGATTACCTGAACCAAGAAGAAGTGATGATCAACAAAATTGAGTGCCTCACTCTCACATCTGATCCTATGGAGTAACACCAGAATGTCAATGATCTTTGACTTCAAGTTAGTGTCGTATAATGTCTTTGACAACTTCCCTTTGGCGCTCTTGGGTTCTTGAAACCATGCTTTCATTATCTCCTTCTTCCAAACTGACTTTTTGGCAATATATTCAGTCACCGCTTGATTGTATGTAATTTCCAAATACTCAGCTTGCTCTGGGATGCGAAGCAAGTTCTGGACCGATTCCCTATCAATAGATAGTAGCACCATATCATTGGGCAAGAGAATTTTCCTGGTATCTGGGTTGTATCAAGTGATGCATTCCCATATTAATTCTGGGGCTTGAACAGCCACAGGAAAACCAACGGCCTCAACTAATCCGCTCTCCTTCAACTTCTCAATAATGGGATGTATCTGGTCCACTTTTAATCTGTTCTAAAAGTTCTACATGTCAAAGAATTTCAGAGATGTATCTAAAATCTTATGCCATTCAGAAGTAATGCCATTCATTCCATTGAATCCCATGAATCTGGAAGCCATGATTTGAATGATTTGATTTAGGAATGAGGAATATCTTTGAGAATGTAGGGACAAAGAAAAACCAATATTAAGGCTTCAAATCTAAGCAATATGTTAAGAAAACAGTGGCTCTTGCTGGTAATCTCCAACTAATCTTATAACTTTGAATTTTTACCATTAAACAACCGACTTCCCGCACCACACGAATGAAAAGACCTCAACATTAATGGAACAGTCTATTATGAAGTAAAATGAATTTATTTGAATTAATTACCTTGCTCTTACGGGCCATTAAGAAATGTCTTTTCACTTTTAGTAACTTCAATGGTAACTTTTCAGAGGTTGAAAAAAATCACTTTTCCACTTCTCCTTTGGGCGGAGAAGTGCTCTTGGAGTGCTCTCGGTTCAAAAATCCGCCAAGGGGGAAATTTGGTCTATCAGGAGCCAAAAAGGCGTGTGTTGATTTCATCTACCTTCTTTATATATCAGATTCTTTATGAGACATGTTCTTCCTCAAAATTGCTTCATTTAAATGGTTTGGCGAAAAACATACTGCGTGGGTCAAAACCCGCCTGTAGGAGTAGGGGAGAAGTCATTTTCCACTTTTCTACCTTTGGGCTTATTTCCTCAATTTCTTTCTATTGAATCATTCCTCTTGACTTAGAGAGGTGTAATCTAGACACAACATCCCTTCTTAAGCCTAAAGGATCCATTTTAGGACTGTACTTCTTGCAGATACATCACTTAGTAGTCATCGGTGGAAGATGCACTCTGTTGATACTTTTCTGCCAGTGGAGAGGCTCAAACCAGATTTTTCGCCAAGCTACAAAATGAAGGACTATAGCTACATACTTCCAATTGTGTGTAACACTAATGTTAGAAATCTTTGAACCACGACCTTTACTGGATTGGGAACTTAACCTACCCAATGAAAATATAAACTCATAAACAGAAACCCTCCGGTTCACAAAAGAGAAAGCAATCTGGAAAAATCCGGTAAAGGCTCCCTAGCCTAAGGGAAATTTCTCTAGACTTAGACTCGGGACTAAAAAGAAGCTTTCAAGACCACCACTATACATTAAACACTCACTTTTGTCTAAAGGTATGCAGACTAAAAGTGGGGCAATAATACTATCCAATCCTATCAAACATTTGAGAAAATTCCCATGTCCCTATAGTCCCATGATGATCCCCTCACAACTTTTCACTTCTTCCAAGATGATACATTTCCATCTCAAGAACAAAGTATCCATCCAAGTCCTATGACTTATCCACCGCTTAAGCAAGATCAGGATATCCCTTCCACTATTTCCAATGAGCCTATTGAAAACCAAGAACAAAGTACCTTTTTCACACCCTCCAATAATCATCTTCCATGTCAAGATCAAAGTATCCCATCATCTCCTTTTCATGATCCTCCATGTCTACCTCAAAAACCCATCATTCCTCCTAATCCTCCTCGTGATACTAATTCTCCTCAATCTTCATTTTCTCTTTTCAAAGCTACTAATGAGCCTATCGGTATAATTTTTTTTTAAAGATGACGGCCTTAGCGATATAGCTCACTCTAAAGATGTTGATATCCCTTCTACACCTTATATCCCTCCATTTAAGCATAAGCATATAACTTCACCATCCTCCAAATACATTCTTGGTCCTTATATCCCAAAGAAAAATTCTTCATCCCTTCCATCTATATTGGGTCCTTATATTCCTCCATCAACCATTCCTATCATTCCTAGCTCGCCATCCACTTACCCTATCATATATCAAGATTAACAAAGGCACACATACTTGAGAAACTTCCAAGAACCTATCCATATGAACCCTCCATATATGTGAGGCCTCACCTCGACCCTTCATAGCACAACTGACATTTTTATATTTTGGTTTTGCGATGATACATTATTTTGATATATTAGACTCTTATTGAGACAATGACTTCATATCATTAGACTTTATATGATGGTTCTTTTATTTTGATGGATGATGTTAGGATATACTTTATATGTTTGAATTTATGACCTTGATGGTATGATTTAGATAATTGGATTATTTCATTTTGGTGTGAAATGAATTTCTTGCTATGAGTTTCGAAGTAAATATGAATTCAAATGGAATTTTTTATATGATGTCCTGACTATGCAGTACTTGAGGATGCTTACAATAGATGAATTTCAAGAAGTTATATTATGATGTGAAGTAATGATATTTATTTACTTGTGCTTGTGGAAATATTATAGTATATGCTAACCTAAATTATGATGAATTTTGTAGATGATAGTATTAATGGAAGTGTTTTATGCTAATCATTGATGTTGCATTTTTGTAATGTATATATGTCTCTTTCATGAACAATTGATATTTTGATCTAGTGTGTAGGAAATTAACCATGGAATTTAAATGCGGGGAATCAAGGATGAGTTAATGTGAATACCATGTTAAGCCAAGGTTTACTCCAAGGGGAGAAATAACCTCATTGTTATGTGTTTATTTTGTAAATATAATGTTTGATTGTTGCATTTAAATTATAAATTTTGTTATTGTAAATTAACCACTTGGCATGTCATGTGTGTGGTAATGTGATGTGTTCTATTTTGTGGTGTCAATTGACACATGTGCATGTTATTTGGCATGACCAAGTCAGTTGGAGTTGAGTTAATGCTTAGCCTTGGGTCATCTTTTAGAATTACTAGATGAGGTATCTTGGTGGTAGTGCCCTTGGAGGGAATCCTGTTTTGCATTTTCGCAAGTCAACTCCTAGTGGACTTTTGGGGAGTTAAATGGAGCCCTAGGGGTTAGTTAGGGTTGGATTTAGATAGCCCAATAGGTTTACTATGGGTTGGGGGTTATATTTTGACCAATAGGATGCCCATAACTCAAATTTGACCTTTCAAAATGTGCTTTCTTTGTGAGTGGCGAAAATTTGAAAAGAGTGACCAATCATATGAGAGGTTAGGTAGAGAGTTAGTTAGGAATTCCTTTTTAGTGGGAATTTGGAGGTTTTTGGAGGTTTATTTACCACTCTCCAAACTTGGAGACTTCTAGGACAACTTGGTGATTTTGGTGAAGGAAGGAAAGCAAAAGGGAGGGAAAAACTCAACTCAACTTCATTTTTTCCATAGCTTGGAGCAAGGTTGGTGCTCCTCTCATGGAAGAACCATGTTCTAATTTTGTGTTTTGGTGTTTATGTGAAAATTTAGAAATGTAATATGTTGTTGTGTTGAGAAGCTTCAATCCTGTTTCATGTATTTCTTGAGTTTCTTTGGGTTGCTTTCTCTTGTTTTCCTTTGTTGTTTGTGGGTGTGCAAGGCTATGCTCACCATTGGGAGGGAAGAGAGCCTTGAGGGTGAAGGATTTGGGAATGCCCGAATAGTGTAGAGTCTCTCCTCATGGAGGAGAGAGATATGGTATTGAGTATGGGCTCCATGTTTTCATTGATATACTACACTTTTGGGAGTGATAAGGGAAGGTTTGGAATGTGAAATGAGAGGATGTTGTTGTGAATATTTCCCTTGTGTGGAATTTTTATTGGATCTATTGATCCTTGTTGAAGGCATGGTTACTTTTTTAATGACATTATCCTATTTGGGTTCATGTTCCACCTTCACGCCTCTTCATGGGTCCAAGGTGATCCAATGTGCAAGCCATGAGAATGAGTGTTTTTGTTGTAGTTATAAATTTGTGTAATCTTGTATGGTTATGTTTGTACCCACTCATCCTTGGTTCCCCAAGCTTGGGAGTAGTCTTGTAAAGACCTAGGTTCGGAGGTGAGCCTCTAGGGTCAACCATTTTTGCTCTTGTAGGTTTTTCTATTTCAGAGAGACTTGAAGATTTGAAAAGTAGTAGAAAGAGAATGTAATTTCATTGTCATTTTGATGTAAATTATAGGTAAAAGGATATGTAGATTTATAAACATTTACAAAGGAAAAATTGTATGCCATAGTTATTGTACTCTTGTAAAGTATTTTCTATGTTCATAAGTATTGTAATGTTGCAAGAAAGTTTTATTTACTTGCAAAATAAATGAAAATTTCACTTAGCATTGTACAACAATTTGCTTACTATCTCTAGATTAAACGCAATGATTAATTGTGCTTCTATCTCTCTTTGAACAAAAATAAATAATCTTGTAGTAATTTGTAGAGAGGTTGTAAAACACTTACCTGCTTGCTGATTTCCGTCATAAAAAAAGTTGTCTGTAAATGGTTTATTTCTGTAGCTTTTCAGTTGATGATTTGTCATTAAAAAATTTATAGTATTAAATATACTTGTGCACTTCCAGTTGCTCTCTATTGTTTTTATAAATTGTACATATGTGTTTCAAAAAAAAAACATACATTCACATTTACATGTATGAACATTCTGAAAGTTTAATTAATCTAGTTACTAAAGATTTTCCAGTCATTAGCTGCTGATAATGTTTCTATTTTTTTAAAATTTATGTGCTTAAACATTCTTATATATATATATATAATGTAATATTTTAAAAAATTAACATATATAAAAAAAAAATTAAACTAAATTTGTGGAGGGAGGAGGGAGTCCAAGCCTCCTCCCCACGGGCTCTTTGTAATGGGCCACGGGGGAAGAGCTCGACTCTCACCCCTCCCTGTGAGGGGGCCACGACAGTGACCGTGGTGTCGCTGCTCACCCACGATGGAGGAGGTGGAACCCTCCTCGCCACCACTCCCGTCGCCTTCAAACCCTTCGGCCGTCATGGGTTTGGCCACCCAACGACAATCCAAAAAAATGCAGAACCCTTGCATTATTAAAAACGCAGCTCCCTGCGAATATTTTTACCCCCAAAGAAAAATATAAATACATTTAATGTATATATACACATATATATACATATATATACCCAACCTCTCTAGCTTCTAATTGATTTTTTCTTCTATGAAGCTCCTTCAACCACCACAACAAAAAAAAATAGAGAGAGGAGAATTTTGGATTAGGGTTTGTAAGGAAAGTTTTTTTTGTTGTGAAGCAAATTTAGGGTTAAATTTTGAAATTTGTATATGGGGCCTAACCCTAATCCAAATTAGGGTTAGGGAAGACCTGGAATGCATGGGTTAGTGAGATTAGTTTAGACTTTCTTTTATTTTGTCTTTGTATGAATTAATCAATCTTTTTCTTTTAATATGTTTAGAGTAATACATTAACTTTAGAATATGATATTGAGGGTTTTTAATAAAATTATGGAAAACAAATTATAGTCTTTTTGTGTATTGTTTAAATGGAAATTTGATAGTGAATGTTATTTAATAAGAGGTTTTAATATATAATAAGTGTTATGGAGCCTTAATTATATAGTTTTCTAATAAAAACATTTAGATAGTAATTGGAATTAACTATAATTTTAATATGTGATTAATGTTTTAGATTAGGGATTTAAATATTATTAGGGAGGAATATCTTAGTATTTAAAAAGTGTTTATTTATTAAAATATATTTTGTTAATAGTAATGGAGCTATTTATTAAGGAATCATTAAGTATGAATTTAACTTGTTAAGATGATAATCTTACAAGTTTAATAAATTTTAAATTATGGCTTATGTTAGTCAAACCCTTTGAGTTCCCTTCATTTACTTTTTTAGCAAAATTAATTAACGCGGTTTAAATGTGTAAACTTGAACTTAAAATGCAACGAGCGCCCCCTTTTTAGGGAAACTCTTATTTGACCCTGAAAACTTAATTGAATAAGACCAAGGATTAGATATGTTTTTTCTAGCTTTGTTACCCTAGTAGCCCTAAGGAACCCACACAAAACTATACTGATTCATTAGAAATTTAGTGGATTTAAGTGAACCTTCTGTGAAATGAAATAAATCTAGTTGATGCAAGCTCTCCTTTTTAAACATTTTCATCCAAATAAATTAAATCAATGTGTCATCTCTTCTCCTTTAAACTAGCTAGAATACTTATCGGGTTGACCTACCAAGGGACGTTGATAAACTAGTGCTTGTCATGATTCCCCTTAAAGGTCAAGTTTTCTTACTCTTATGTGATAGCTAACCTAGTAAACATAGACTTACCTTCTCAAACATAGTTGTATCTATTAGGTCTTTTAAGTTTCAAAAAAAATGTTGGTTGTGTTTTTCCCTAGATTTTGGGCATGAAAATATCATTCTTATCCTTCCATGATTCCCAAAACCTTTGGAAGAAACTTGGATGTCAAACATAAAATTCTTAAATTTGAGAATCCACATACATTCAAAGGTCAACATGTCCAATATATCGACATGTGAATACAAAGAAAAAATAAATATTTGAAAGGCCGCAAAGGTCCACCAAGAAAAATAAAATTTAAATACAATGTGGGATCTTAAATCCACCATTAAATAAATGTTTTCTAAATCATCACAAGGAAAAGGAAAATCAAAGACTACTTGGATTCCCAAGTTTCTCTTACAACGAAAAGAGAAATCAAATTTTACATTCAAGCTTCCAAAGGCTTCTAATATGCCTCCATCTAAACATCTTCCATCTAAACAACCATGGTCCATTATAGTGTATCTTTCAAAGGAGTACTATCCAAAGACTAAGACGTTTGAGTACCTCCATTTTCTTTCACAAATTCACTACCTTCCAAAAAGTGAAAAAAAAAAGAAAAAAAGAAAAGAAAAAAAAAAGAAAAAAACAAAAAGAAAAAAAAAAAGAAGAAAAAGAAAAAGTAAAGAGAAATAATCCATCCTATGGTGAAAACCACTTCTTGTGGCACCTTGGGAAAGACCATGATGAAAACCTTGCAAACATACATCATGTGTAGTCCACCTTCTTGTACTCTACACTTGTGGGCAAGTTCTATCCATGTCATTTTAGCCATCGTATCCTACATTATCCATCATATCCCTCACCATCCATTATCTGCCATTTATCCTATCTACATTCATATCCTCTTTTCCACCATTGATCTTGAAAAGGATTGATAATTTGCATGAACATCAAGCATCTTATCTATTTATCCTATTCATCAACTTATTCTTATTCGCTCGTTGCATCCATGCTACCTTATCATGATCTTTCTTATCCTAATCATTATTCCATCATCCCTTATCACCTTTGAGCTTAATCCTATCCATATATACCCTTTTGTATTGATCAAAATGAAGGACATAAAATAAAAAACATGTTCTAGAAAGCCTCTTGACATGTTCACTCCTTTGGACAACACGTGCCTTTCATTGCATTATGTTATTACCCTATATGCTATCTAAAACCACCCCATAGCCTACATTGCCATATCCCTTTTTCTTTATCTCAGGTAATTTTAAACAAGATCATCCTTGAGGGTCACATTACACACACCTCTTTTGTCATTTTCATATTCACTCTAGCCCAATCTTCTCATTCATCCCTTCGTAATACCCTACACCTTGCTAGATGTTAGGGATAGACAAATGTGATTTTTATTGAGAATTAGTGATCACTTAAAAATTCAAAAAACCATAAAACCTTTAAAAATCCAAAAATCTTTAAAATCATAAAATATTTAACAATAAAAAAAATATAAAATCTTTAAAATCCAAAAAAACCATAAAATCTTTATAAATCCAGAAAACCCATAAAATCTTAGGATAACTCTAGTATCTATCAAATGCACCGCATTGCATATCCAATTTTCCATTCTTGTACGTAGTCATAATAAATCTCCAGCTGCATGTCTCAATTGCCCTATATAGGTTTTATCATGATTTAAAAATGGTCTTAGTCCATTATCGTTGTCCAAATCCGAACTAGGGGCAAAATCCACACTTAATGAGCTCATCAAAATAGACACAAGCACAAAAAAGGTGATTAATCTAGAATAAAATATCAAGATTAAAACTCAACAATTTTTGAACATTTCAAACATTCAAATATCCAAAACCAAAACATCAAAGCAAAATTAGAAAACTTGAACATCAAACAAAAACACCAAAATCAAGATCAAGATGGTAAAAATGGATGAAATTCTTCTAAAAAATGGATCAAATAACAATGGAAAATATGTTTAAATATTATTTCTTGATTTTTAAAATCCTGTCTTTTTAGGAACTCAAGGATGTTTTTTGGACTAGAGGATTGATGGTGAAGCATGATATTTTATTTTATTTCTACTTGTGATATTGATTCATAGAAGTATGAAAATATGTCTAAAGATATGATCATCAAATAACCATCGAGGACATTTACATATGAAAGGGAATAATTCTTTGTCTGTTTACGCAAAAGAATACCTTGGTGATTTAGATTTTCTATATCTTAATGTCAGGAATCACTTACAACATTGAAACCGATGAAAGCAGTATTCATATCATCATGGTTGAAAAGCTAACCAGTGAGGATTGTACTAATTTCAATGATCCACCAAAAATCTCAATGATGATAATAGAAAAATAAATTGATCTGATGAAAAGTGACAATAGTTTAGTTTCATTTTCATATTGCATTCATGGTAGATTAATCTTGCATTGGTAATCATTATGGGATTTCTCAAGGGTCAATGATCAATGCCAAAATCACAAATTTCTCCTTTAGGTGGGGTATATTGGGCTTTAATAAAAATAGTACATATCATTTGTATTTAGGTTCATTCATTAAGTCAAGTGTATTTCATTAATTATTAAGTAGCATTGCGTCTCATTAATCATTATTTCATTATCCATTGTCCTTATGTACATATTCATTAACCATTTGGGTGCATTCCGTCTACATCTAAGTTGCATTTAATTAATCATTAAGTGCATTTAGGGGCATTTAGTAACATACATCATTATTAAAGACATTGGATTCCATCATAAGAAAATACATCACATACACCCATACATTTTTTTTGTAAAAACTACAAAAATATGCATACAGATAAAACCATATAAAAATGCATCCATCAAACATTTCACGACATCATCATATATCACCAAAATTATAAATTCCAATGTATAATGACATCAAATGAAAATAAGATATAAACATCAAGGAAAGGTGAGATTACATCGAGATGTCTATCAAATGTCCACATCAAGATACATCAAGAGTCCATCAGTAAAACATTAAAGAGAGAGATACATATGTCCAACATCAAAATCTAATATCATCAGTAAGAGTTAGGCACAATTGCCTCCTGAATCTATAGGACGACTCATCAAAATTCCACCACCTATACTTGTCCCACCTGCATCTACGCCACCTGAAGATGGCCCTGCTCTGCCACCAGTCCTTGATCTTAAATCATCCTGACATCTAATTGACCTTGTATTGTCAAGACATCTAAGTAATCCTATCAAATCAAATATCAATCATTCAATCATATACCGATCCGAAGGCATTATATTTTGCCATTAGTATACTTAGAGAAAAACATGATCTGCACCATCGGTTTACACAACACTGATAGACAGGGCACTGCACTACCCGACGACAAGGTTACCCGAAAAACACTGTTAAGTGTTATCTGATAACAAAAAGGCTCAATGAAACCCAATGAGTAATAACAGTGAAACCCGATGGAACAAGCAAAGAGAGGAACCTGAAAGACAAAGGGAACCCGATGAATAGTTTAATAAAGGAATGCCGACAGACTTCAAGTTCAAACTGACGACCAAGAACCGACAGTCAATTACATCCCGGAAAAATTGGATCTGACTTTTCACGTCAGATAAATCACTGAAGTTGTATTTATAGCTTCTTGATTTACTTTTAAATCCATTATGTGTGGAGGAAGCAATGTATTTACTATTTTTTTAATTAGTTTTATTGTTTTAAAACATGCAAACTAAGGATCAAGGTCAAGTTGTAAACCTTAGATCTAAGAGTTAACATTGTAATGTGTGAATTCCAAGATAGGTCAAATACTTGTATAAATAGGTGCTTAATCTATTGAGAATAGTTGTTCAATGAAGATATTAGCCATGGAGAGAAAATAAAGACCAAATAGATAATTTATGCAGAAGGACAAAAAAAGAATCAAGTCAATTTCAAGAACAGAACAGAGGCTACCGACAAGCAGAGAAAAGGTATTCATCAATCACTTAAGGTGATATTATACATCTGAGAGCTTTAATGGATCTGTAATCAGCAATTATAGATTGTATGTATTCAGGTCAAAACTTGTACTCATTCTAACAAGTGTAGTACACTAATGAAATCCTTTCAAGAAAGGTGGACTTAACCGTCCTATTGTAAAATCTCATAACTAAGTGCACACTTAAATCAGTGTTGCTAAAGCTCTTAACATAGTAGATCTTAATAGGTCTCCACCTTAATACTCCTAATAGGGTAGATCATCATAAGTGATCAAATTGTAAGCCTTAACCGGCTCCCTTCCATTCTGCCGATAGTGAAGTTTTGTGGGTGCCATCCCCACCGTAGTTTTTACTTCCTAACAGGAGTTTTATGTGATACCATATCTTGTGTTATGTGTTTATCAATTTCATGAATGTTTCTATGAATATTGCAAGCCATTAAACATTATGAATGAACAATACATACTTAAGAAAGAACAACAGTAATGGTTGGTAATACAGTAATGTATGATTACTAATAATGAATCAAGAAAGGTGTTAAAAGTTTTAGAGGTACTGATTCACCCCTCCCCTCTCAGTACTACTTCTCATTAATTCCAACAATTGGTATCAGAGCTAAGTCTCTTCTTGGAAAGCTTGAAGGCTTAAGAGAAAAGATCATACAATGGAGAAGTACAAACTTGATAAAAATATTGAGAACAAAAATCTTGAGATACATATGTTCTATGAATAGTATAAAGAAGCTAGAATCAAGATAATAGAGCTGTTGGATGAGAGAAAAGGTATGGCTACCCGGAACAATGAAAAAGACTATCAAGAAGAAGAGATTTTAGATTTCTTTGAATCTTCAGGATCAAATGCAAGTAATACATTAGATACATTAGAAGAGAACATCACAAATCTAAAGGAGATCAATCAACATCTGACAGAGCAAATAAAGATGCTGCAAATCAGTCAAGAGAGCCAGATGGTAAGAATGATTGATGTGATGAGTTCTGCTAGACAAGATGAAATAGAAAGAACACTTGCTATTGATGATAGAAGGAAGATTACATAGAAACTACAAGAAAATGAAATGGAAATTCAAAGACATGTTGAGCATCACCATGATCTCAGAAATCAGATTATTCTTATGAGTCAAGAAGCAAACAGAATAAATGTGGAACTCATTGAGAGAATATATATTATCGGTGAACTAAGAGAAGAAAATGAAAAGCTAAAACATGAGGTTAGAATTCAACAACAACATAATGAGGTTATCAGAAAGGATGAAGAAAGAAATAAAAGAATGGATGACTTCCTTGAAGGACAACGAAGATTCAACAACAACAACGGTATAGGCTTTATCGAAAATGGAGAATCATCAAACCCAAAGAATGTCTATAAAAATCCAAGACCAAGAAAGATGACATGCAAGCACTATGGAAAGCAAGGGCACACATCAAATGTATGCAGAGGTAAAATGAAAGGTATTCTTAAATCTACATCTACATCTTCATTCATAGGATTCTGTTATAAATGTAACAAGAAAGGACATAAGGCTTATGAATGCAAGAGCAAGATAGAACAGCCAAAGAAGGAAACCTACATGGAAAAATACTGTCCCACATGCAAGATGAATGTGCACACATCTAAAGAATGCTGGAAAAATAAAAAGCAAGCATGGAATCCTAAAGGTCAAAAGATTCCTTATCAACCAAAAAGAATAGGTAATCAATATACATGGGATTACAATACATGGAAAAACTGTACAGCATGTGGCAGATATGGTCATATTGCTGCAAATTGCATGAGAGCATGGAGAAAAAGGTCTAGAGGCTGGTCAAACCTTGCAATGGCATGCTTGCATTTTCATAAAGTTGGTCATCTCAAGAAAGATTGCAACCATCAATTGACAGAAACAAGCACATATCCCAATGGAAACACCATTGAAGATATCCGGAGGGCAAGAGACAAAATGTGGATAAAAGCTTCAAGAAATGATGAAGCTGGTACAAGCAATGCAAATGATGACACCCCATCCAATGGATCCATTGACATCACCAACCCCACTTAAGCTGAACAAGTAAGTATGGAACTGCATTACACCAATTCATATTTTACAACAGTTCCATTATAAAATTGATAGAAAGTCAAAATCTGCATAAATAAAGATGCATATTATGTTACTTGTTATAATTATGAGAAAGTAACCCTGTCGGTATAAACACTTGCGAAAAATCATCGGTGAACATAATGATGAGCTATTTACACTTACCGGAAATTGTCGGTCAACTCATAAAATGGCTAAAATTGCTATTGTAACCCGACGCCCATTGGTAAGAAAGCAAAGTTCAGAAGTTGTCATGACAGAATATTGATATCCATCGATAAAATAAAAATGGTTAACAACTATCCAAAACATCATGTCATCACCGACGATGATTTGAAAAGTCTTCCCGACGAAGCCCGTCTTCATGTCCCGATGAGTTGTTGAAGCATTTATTGCAAAGACTTAGGTCAAAAATTCTATAAATAGTCGACGGGACAACTTCATTTTTCACCCGTGATTTGAAGAGAAAGCAGAGTGAAAACAAAGAAATTAAAGAGAAGAAAGTAAGAAGCGTCCATAGATTGATTCAACACATAGCAAACAAATCTTTCATCACTATTGCGAATTGAAGTAAGTACCAAAGGCACCGAAAGATCTCTGTCATTGTTTTATCAAGAAAGCCCTAATTTCCAGAATACCCTAAAAAACTTGAAATACAATGGAAACCACCTCAAGAACCTCTAAGATCAAGAATGATAAGAGGAATGTGGTGAAGCTAATCAAGAACATTACATGTGTAGAGTCGAAGTATAAGATCTGCCTAGAAATTGCATCAAAACCCGATGAAACCTACGCGTTTTCAAAAATTCCACCTAGGGTTTTGCTCATAGAAGACGTTAGGTCTTATAGTCACTGCAAGATCATAGAGATAGGTGATCTTGAAATGGATGAAGCTTATAAGAAGCTATGTGATGGCGAAGGAAAACTAAAGGAAGAGCTTAAACACTTTAAGGTCAAAGGATTAACTAATTCCCTACATTTCCCGAGGGAATTCAAAATAGAATGGATAAGGTTAGTCTTGAGCAGGATGCATGACAATAAGCTATGGCTAGACCAACCCAAGAAAATAACCAAGGATATTCTTCACGCTGTCACTGGTTATCCAATAACCGACAAGCCTAGGGCACACAAGCATCCATCAATGAAAGAAGTTGAAAAACTCACCAATATAGAAGGAGAAAACAAAGGTCTCAAAGTAAACACAATCACCAATGAAGAACTCAAATTTGGTGCATGTATAGTTGGGTACAAAAATTTTCAAGCTAGCAGATTGAACAATATTTCTGCTGCATCAGTAAGCACAACTTACAAGATTGTAACCAAAGGAATTCATATGGATCTGTGTGAGATCCTGTTAAAACAACTTGATGAAAATATGATCAAAATCAGGTTTACAAAGACCAACACATGTAAGTTTGGCTCACTTATCATGTGCATCTTTTTCTATTTTCAAGAATACTTTTCTTCAGTAGGAAAAGTAGTATGGGACACTACCAAACCGGTAACCCAACAGATTAGTGAACTAATTAAGTCAATAGGAGACAGTTTTGAGTTTCTCATGTCTACTTACTTCCTTGAGTTCAAGGAAAAGATGATGGAGAGGACTAGGATTCCTGAACAACTAGTTGAAAAACATAAAGATGAAATATGTTTTATGGCGGACACAGGCTTCACTCATATCAAATTGGTTGTACCAAGAATATCCTGGTTAGCTCCAATGGATTATGAGATCAACATTGATCAAGCTACAACTACAATTGAGGCATTAATTAATGAGCCCATTGATAAGAAACAACCAAGGTTTGGAACATAAGAGGCCAAATCAAAGATAAAACAAGGCTTAGAAATCAAAAAGACTATCAACAAAAAGGACAAAATGGTTAAGAATATCAAGAAGATTCTATCGGTAACAGATGAGGAACCAGATCAACTACAGTCAACTGATGAATAGGGCACCATCGGTGAGGAACAAGAAGAAAAGAAATCAGATTCTAAAAAGACTGAATCTGATACACCTCCACCTCCTATAATGAAGCAGAGGACAAGGAGTCAAACTTCTGCAACCAATACAACGCCCCTCAAGAAAGGTCAAGTAAGGACCTACATAAGGAAGCAAACAACTAAGAGAACAAGGCAACAAACTATCAAAAAAACACCTCCAAAGAAGAGGAAAGGTTGGTTAGGACAAAGGCTGACATAGATGACACTAGAGATGATGAGCTTGATATAGAAAAGAAGAACTTTAGAAATCAGATAGTGGATGAAGTTTCCAAATCCATTGCTACACATGGTACAATGACTGATAAGAAGATCAGATAATGGGATACACTAAACCCAGAGGATCAGAACAAGATACAAGAGGCAGTCACAAAGTCAATGATCAAGAACAAATATGCACTTACAGAATTTGTCAATCAAATACCTAATGAGCTAGGTAAAAGGATATACCAACAATGGTCATATACCCTGCAAACAAAAAGAGAAGCAAGGTAAATGGTACTTGTGAGACTAATGCCTCCTCAATCTAAAGTTAAAGAGATCAAAGAAGTACTTAAAAAGCACTCAGGAAAATTTGTTGCAAAGATAAGAGCTTACAAAGTGCTATAAAACAAGTTCATTGATCTGGATACTATGACTGAACATAAATGGAGACAACTTCTGGATCTACTGGTAGAGTCAACAATTGGTGAGAATCAACTACTTCTCACCAACACACCTCATAGAGAGGAGGTGAAAGAAAATGCAAGTCCTCAACACATTGCTCTGGACAATACTGAAAATGATAATGAGCATATTAACATAGACACAGTCATGGATGATATTATCCAAGATATCACTAACTATGACTCTGAAAAAGATCCGCAGAAGAAAGATGATGTCATATTTATCACACTTAAGGATCAACAAAAGAAACAAGAATTGCAGACATCAGATGGTACAATACTTGATGTTGCTGATGAACAAGTACAGAACACTTCTGTCTTAGACTCAAAAGTACCAGACCATGCAGAAGAAACACAAAAAATGAGGATGTCACTGCTGGAAAGGCTCAAATCGACGAGCAGGACACCACTATTGACAAAGCCCAAGCTACAACTCAAAGTAACATGCCTATCTTAATGAAGGAAATAAACATATTAGAGGGCAATGATGGATCTAATGAAAATGAAACAAGCACACCCAAGGACAAGGGTGATGGAGAAGCTAAAGAAACCACTGATACAACTGTAGAGAAAGTTGCAACCGATGACCAGAAAGATACTTCTACTGATCAGAATAAGAAGGAAATTCAAAAGGAAACAGGGGACAAACCAATAGAGAAAGGTGAAGAAGAAAAGAAGGATGAGCTGGAGAAGAAATCAGAAGCACATTCTGTAG
>MU226400.1:628221-638575 GCA_018584345.1 Thuja plicata | reverse complement strand
GGCCAAGGTACTAGAAGTAGCAAGAGGAATACTTCAATAGATTGTACCTGATATAGATATTGATCAAAGAGCTCCAATGCTTGATCAACTGGTCATACTCACAGATGCAATAACATCTCAAAATATTAATGCTGAGAAGGTTATGGAAGAGAGACTTGAACAAAAGTATGAGTTCAAGCTAGTCGAGAAAATAAGCCAGGAAGTGACACTGAAAAAGGTCAAGCTATCTGAATTGGTAAGTACAATTGATCCAATTATATCAGAAGTTGTTACCTTAATACAAAAAGTGTGCACTTTAGATCAAATCACTCAGGAGTATACCGACAAGATAGCAAAAATTGATGTTGATCTTAAGTCCGGTGCACAAAGTCTCACCAACACTAAAGAAGCACTTAAATTGCACAATGAACAAATCATACATGCTAGGAAACAGAGACAGGACATACAATTTGCAGAGATGAAGTACAGAGATGAGGTAAATGAGCTCCAAGTTAAGCTCTTACCAACACTTACACTCCTGCAACAACATATGACATAGACAAATACACTAATTGCCACCCTGGAAATGTCTGTCCTCGACATCATTTATGATATGCACGCAAGGCTAGAGATACAACACATGGCACTAGAACAACTGAAAGAACAATGGGAGAAAATTCTTGAAGATATCAAAACAACCCATTCTAACATATTTGACACATTGTAAGTTGCACATTTTTGTCACAATTTTGGCATATTATAAGTTGTACATTTTTTTCATCAGTATCAAAGAAAGGGGGAATTTGATATGTTCATTCACCTCAGTTAAAAGGATGAAATCATATGTATAGTAACACAAAGGGGAAATAATGTACATACAGAGAATTAATAGTATACATGTACATATACATACACTATACCGATGCATACAGTCAGGGGGAGTCATATGATGACAAGGATACAAACAATGGTGTACATACTAAACACTTTAGTATTATGCACATATCATTTTTTGATACTAATGTCAAAGGGGGAGATTAAAGGCATTATATTTTTCCATTAGTATACTTAGAGAAAAACATGATCTGCACCATCGGTTTACACAACACCGATAGACAGGTCACTGCACTACCCGACGACAAGGTTACCTGACAAACATTGTTAAGTGTTATCCGATGACAAAAAGGCTCAAGGAAACCCAACGAGTAACAACAGTACAACCCGATGGAACAAGCAAAGAGAGGAACACGACACACAAAGGGAACCTAACAAATAGTTCAATAAAGGAACGCCGACAGACTTCAAGTTCAAACTGATGACCAAGAACTGACAGTCAGTTACATCCCGCAAAAAGTGGATCTGACTTTCCATGTCAGATAAATCACTAAATTTGTATTTATAGCTTCTTAATTTACTTTTAAATCCATTATGTGCAGAGGAAGCAATGTATTTACTATTGTTTTAATTAGTTTTACTATTTTAAAATATGCAAACTTAGGATCAAGGTCAAGTTGTAAACCTTAGATCTAAGAGTTAACATTATAATGCGTGAGTTTCAAGATAGGTCAAATACTTGTATAAATAGGTGTTCAATCCATTGAAAATAGTTGTTGTTCAATGAAGATAGTAGCCACAGAGAGAAACTAAAGACCAGATAGAGAATTTATGCAGAAGGACAAAAAAAGAATCAAGTCAGTTTCAAGAACAGAGCAAAGGCTACCGACAAGCAGAGAAAAGGTATTCATCAATCACTTAAGGTGATATTATACATCTAACAGCTTTAATGGATCTGTAATCAACAATTATATATTTTATGTAGTCAGGTCAACACTTGTACTCATTCTAACAAGTGTAGTACACTAATGAAATCCTTTCAAGAAAGGTGGACTTAACCATCCTATTGTAAAATATCATAACTGAGTGCACACTTAAATCAGTGTTGCTAAAGCTCTTAACAGAGTAGATCTTAACAGGTCTCCACCTTAATATTCCTAACAAGGTAGATCATCAAAAGTGATCAAATTTTAAGCCTTAACCAACTCCCTTCCATTCTGCAGATAGTGAAGTTTTGTGGGTGCCATCCGCACCGCAGTTTTTACTTCCTAACAGGAGTTTTATGCGATACCATATCTTGTGTTATGTGTTTATCATTTTCATGAATGTTTCTATGAGTATTGCAAACCATTAAAGATTATGAATGAACAATACATACATAAGAAAGAACAACAGTAATGGTTGGTAATATAGTAATGTATGATTACTAATAACGAATCAAGAAAGGTGATAAAAGTTTTAGAGGTACTGATTCACCCCTCCCCTCTCAGTTACTTCCCATTAATTCCAACACGATCATCATAATCTATCAAACATCAAACTTCATCCATCCTATCTGCTCAATTGAGATTTCTATCAATCTTAATGAGCACATCCACCTTTGACTCTCTAGATTATGAGGTCAAAACATCAAATCCTATCATCTGACATCGAAATACACATCAAATAATGTTGACTTATTCATCAAAAAGGCATACAATTTAGTCTTTAACACACATCAATGACCTAATCTAACTAGGGAAATTATATTTCACATAGTTTTTTATCAGGAAATCAATCAAAATCATAAAATCATAAAAATTCAGAAAAAATCCAAATCAGTCAAAAATCATTTCGATTCATTTCCCGAGGGGGCATACTATCACCACAAAGCAAAATTTCTAAAATCAGGGACATTGAACATCAAATTTTCAAAATTTTAAATTGGGACATCAAAAATATCATATCAGAGACTCATATCGAGACATCATCATCATCAACATCATATCAGTGGGGTAATATCGGTTAATCATCAAAATTAGGCATTGGACATTAGATTTTCCTTGAACCAACACACTTTGCACGTTGATTCAAAGAGGGGTATTTTTATACACCTAAAATTGGTCAAAGCCAGTCAACGCAATAATCAATCAAATAAAATCCATTTTGAATTAATTAAAATTAATAAATCAAATAAATAGGTAATTGAATTAATCATTTAGTTACATATTTCATTAATTGATTCAATTCAATTCAATAAATCAATCATGGCTAAAGTAATTAATTTTTTTGAATTAATTAAATCTTAATATCCCTCACCCACCACTACATGACAAAAAATTAATCAACCAATGAGAAATGAGGAAAGCAAGCACATAGATTGCAAAAAGGCTTTGCTATCTTGACAACTCAATCTTAAGGATCAATCTTGTCCCTCCAAATTGGACACCTCAACAAATACAACTCAACCTTATGCGTAAAAATGGTTACTTAACTCACCCCCTACCCCTTGGGAAATCCTATAAAATAGGAGGCATAATTAGATTAAAGGATCTAAATCCTGAATTCATCCAATTTCATTCAAGCATCATAGTTATAATTAATTTGCATTCAATATCTTTGGAGGAAAATTGGTAATTACATTTAGTAACATCATAATGGAAAATCATCATGAAGTTTAAGATGATTTGAGTATGGAGATCAACTTAATTTTCATCAATTAGCTTAGCTTTGCATCAATTCATCATCTTAGATCATTAATATTCTTGTTCTAGGGGTTGTCACTTTAGGATTTCTTTGTAGCTAAGAGTATCCTTTTAGTCCTTCTATCTAGAGAGCCATGAGACGCCTTCAATCATTTCAATTTGAATGTTGATTAGAATAGATCTAATGAATTTGAATTGATATTGTGATTGAATTAATGTTTCATGGAGGTTTACACACACATAATCACTTGTAACATAATAATTGATGTAGATAGTTTGTTTGAAGCTTGATTTTCAATCCAACTTTAGATATATTCTAATAATGGTGTTAATTTACTCATATACAATGAAAAATTAGAATTATTAATGTTTACCTAGGCATTTGTTAATAAAATTTATTTTTGTAGGCAGAAACCATATAGATTCCTTATCATACTCACTATCAAAATAATTTTTGTTGCTCCAAACTACTTCCACATTCTTTCTCTTTAATAGCTTGTAGATCCAAGTGAACGAATGTAAGCTCATTTCATATTATTAAGACATGCTGCTATTATTTCATCCTCCAATGTACATTTCTATTGTGTATAAATTAGGTAAGCAATTAACACTTGTGACCCTTTATGCTATCTTTTCTTCACCTTTTAAGTCAATGGCCATGCTTGAGAGGCATAGCACATTGGCATGTTTGTATTTTATTGATTCTTGAATACTTAAGGAGAAACAAAAGACAACTTTATATGGATATTGCGTAAGATGATGTATGAATTTTGGAGGTAAATTGGTTCATTTATCTTCCAACACAATTTCATTACTGAACATTAGAAAAGGAACCATAAATTATAATGCATGTAGTATCTTTGATGAATTTCAAATTAGTTGTAATGTTATCTAATACAGTTGTAGGATTTTCATTTTTCTTTTTCTTTTCAATTCGGGTGTGTTGTTGTCCCTAACGAATGTGTTATAATTTAATCTATATTACATTAAATAAAATAATTTATTATAAAATATAGAATACTAAATATAATTATAATATTATATATTTATAATAAATAAATATATTACATAATATTATATTATTATGATGATGATTGAGCTAATTATTATACAATATAATAAATAAGATAAAAACAACTATAATATTATTTTACAAATAAATTTATATGATATAAAATATAAAATATAATAATAATTTAATAAAATATAGTAATTTTTTAAAACTATTCAAACAAAATGTCTAAATAAATGATATCTAAATATTTCATCAAATAACACAATAAAAATAAAGTTAAAATTTTTTTGTGGTTTGAAATGGGCAACATGATCAATAATTGTAAATTTATCATTTACAGTTATTTAATTTACCAAAATTTACTTTAATAAGATTGTATTTCCTTAAATAAACTGTACTAAATTAATGAATGTGCACTTTACATGTTTGGAAATAAGAGCCCCTTTAGCAACATAAAATATCTAAGCTTAATTCTAAATGTATCCTGGATTACATAACACTTGGCATTGTTGATGTTGAAAAATTATAGGTAATATAAAGTTCGTAATTGAAGTTCATCATTTGAAAAAACTTTCAATTTAATCTTTGAATACTAACTACAACCCTCCCTCCCTATTACTTACTCTTTTAATATGTATCTAAACCTCTATCATCTCTCTATTTATATATATCTATCTCCATATCTCTTGATCACTTACACGCACTTCATATTTCTCCATCCCTACCTATATTTATATATCTTCCCTACTCTCACACTCACTCTATCATTTTTTCTCCATCCCTCTCTATCTCTCCCCCCCTCTCTTTATTACATCTTTATCAGTTCTTTAATCTCTCTCTTGCCACCCCTCCCCTCTCAATCTCTCAAGTTATATCTATATCTCTATCCTTCCTTTCTATCTCATTGACCTTCCAAACCACTTCAACATACCTATTACACACCAAGGCATACACATATTTCATTTTTCATTTCTTCATCTATCTCTATCTATTCCTTTCTCTTCTCTCTATATATATTTCCATCATTCTCTCCTTATCTCTCTTTGATTCCATCTCCATCTCTATATCTATCTTTATCTTACTCTTTATCTCTAAACCCCATCTCTTTCTCCTTACCCCCATATCTCTCTATCCCTCCATCCCTCCTTTCTCTTTATCTCTTCCTCTCCTCTGTCTCTATCTCTTTCTTCCTCTTTATCTCCATCCTCTATAGATCTGTCTTCTTACCCCCATCATTTTCTCTCTCGTGCTCTTCCACACATCTCAGTCTCCCTTTCCATACATCAAGTTATCTCTCCCTATTTGTGTATTGAAATATATCTCCCTCTAGTCTATAGATGTCCCTATTTACCTCTCTCTCTCTCTCTCTCTCTCTCTCTCTCTCTCTCTCTCTCTCTCCACACACACACACACANTCTATAGATGTCCCTATTTCCCTCTCTCTCTCTCTCTCTCTCTCTCTCTCTCTCTCTCTCTCTCTCTCCACACACACACACACACACACACTTGTGTGTTTTTATAGGAAGAGAAAGGAAGAGGAGTAGAAATAGAGAGACATATGGGGAAATAGGGAGGACTAAGGAAGGAAGAGAGGGGGAGAGATATGTAAAGAGTGACATATATAGATAGAGGAAGAGATAGTCTATGTAGTGCCTCTCCCATTTTTACTTTACACAACGTCCTAGTGGATGCGACTTTGATGCTTTATATGTTGTATTTCATGATCATATTGGATCCATGGGAGGTTGTACCTTTGGGGCGATCTTATCTATTCTATTGCATTGAAAACTTATTTATGTCCTTATGTTGGTTGTATAACTATTGGTGATGCTAAGCCTTCTAAGACTTTTATTTTGATTTTTGAGGATTCATTGTGTTTTGGTGATTATTCCTTTGTGATGGTATTATTTTGGCATTATGAGATGCACCCTGTTCATTTTATTCTTGTTCTCAATCCAACATTACTACGGTGGTTATGATTGTTATCTGCTTATTTAGCTGATGATGTGATTTGATGGTTTCACTGAGGTATGTGCCAATGGTTACCTAATTACGATCGCTTACCTTATTGAGATATTAGCTAGATTGGGAATTATTAGATTGTACCATGATGTTGTTATTCCATGATTATCTGTGTGATTTGATCTGGTGGTTACACTAAGTGATGTAGCTAATTACCGTACATTATTTTAGTTACATATATCATTGCTAATTTTAAAGGTTAGATTATGTTTTTAGTAATATTTTAATCATATCTACATGATGATGCTTTATAATTATATCTGGGGTATTTTGTATTAGAGAATATTCACATAATATATTATGATAAATATCAAGGATTCCTATTATATTGTGCCTTATATGTTGTTGGACATTTTAGTAATTACTTCCATAGATATATGTTCATGTTGTCATGATGGTTTATTTAAATGCGTAAATGTTAATGTAATTTTTATTTAAACGAATTAATGTTCAATACTCACTCATGCAATTGATATATATTATACTTCGTGTGTTTGTACGAAGTGAGACAAAGTCATAGTTACCCCATTTGTGAGGTCCACACGATGGTGTCGTTATCCTTTGCTGTTTGATTATTACATATTATGCTTCAACTATTTTATTATGAGCAAGTATACTTGATGTTTGCATGTTTACTGAACATGTACTAGGTAAATTCATCCCAAGTTTCAAGAGTTGAGTGTGTACCTATATCCCCGACAATGGCACATGAGATAGTATTCCGACCTTTCATTATTGAGACAATATTGTCCTTGTATGGATGATGTATTTGTAATTTTTATCATTCCCTCTCGTACATGTTGGTAAATCTAGATTCATTATGCATTCGTGAAAGACTAGTGACTGTCTGTGCATTTAGAGTTCCCGCATTTGTTGCGGATGAGATTTAATTAAATGATGATTTTTAATGCTTTGGGGAATTTAATATTATTTTATTTATTTCTCTTACTGACTAATTTGTCATAGGTGGATTCCAATTATTTGGAAGTAATTTATTTGGTTTTGGGTTTAGTCAATGGTTCTCTTAAAATAATTAAGTGACCTATTTCTTAAAGTCACTTTTAAAAAATGTTATTTATGCTAAAAAGTGAGTTCTTTTTCTCACTTCTCTTTTGTTGGGTTTTATGAAAATTTGGATTTTTCTCTAAACTTGAATGGGGAAAATCACTATGTTGTTAATTGTGATTGACTGAGTCGTCGGATCTTGGTGGGTAGTGGCTTATTAGATTTGTGTTGCGAAAGCATCCATTTCTCTGGAACAACTTTTGGATTCAGCGATGAAATTTATTTATTTCTCTCATTTTTTAGGTTTCTCCTCTAGCTGCGAGGTAGGGTCTTCGATATTTTATTCATTTCTCCATTGTTTGATTTGTTTCTTGTTTTCTTTTGTCTCATGGGCTGAGAGTTAGTACTCCCCCACTTTCTTGTAGCTTTCATATGCATAGTTGACTCACTATGAGTAACTGAGGTTTTCATTTTTGGTTTGGGTACCGTTATGCTAGCTTTTTTTCCGTGTTTATCCAAAACTAAAATTTTATTGGATTAGTATGTTGTTGGGTGTCTTAGGGAAAATGGGTTTTCATTTCGTAGCATTCTAAGAAGATTGGTTTGTGGGAAATTTTGGGGTTCCCTCATTTGCGTGCCACCTACTTTTACTATTTATTTTTGTTCGGTTTAATCAGAATATTGGAGTGTTTTGTCCTCTAGGATTACAACCATTCTATGGTTTTAAATTGTTGATTTTAGATTCATGAGTCAATTTATACTCTTGGCCAAGTGCCCAGTTGAGAGTGCTATGAGAACTTTTGTTTATCTTTCATTTTTGCGGAATTGTTCTCCATGCTTGATTTTGATTGTATTGGAATGCGTGATGATGGTGTTTGAGACCACATTGAAATCTCTTTGAGTGTGTGGTGAGCACTTATTTTTATCTTTCCTTTTTGTGGAATTTTTCTCCATGCTTGATTTGGATCGCATTAGAATGCATGATGATGGTGTTTGAGACCACATCACAAGATCTTTGTGTTCTATGACGGGATGCCATTGGGACCCGTGCTCTTGGTTGATGCCAATAGAGCCATGTTCTTTATTTCTTTTACCTCACTCTTTGATTGAGGTTTGGAGTCTTTTTATGCATTATTGTGTTTGACCAGTAGGTGTGGAGTAGTGGGATGGAGTGGCTCACTAAGGTGGGATGGGACACAGAGTGGTCCTAGGGTATCCCTTGGTTGAGTTTTTTTAATAAGTGATAACCTTAAACATTAAATGGGAAAATAAAACTTAATATAAGACTAAATGTGACTACCTTGCCATCTACAAACGTTCCTTGCCATCTGCGGCCGTTGATATGGAATGGTACCTTGTCATCATGTGAGGATGTTGATATGGTACAACATAGCCTTTCCATCTATGGATGTTGATATGGCTCAGCAGAGCTTCCTTGTTGTGAGAAGGATTGATCGATTCCACATGGGCCTGTACGAGTCATGTGATGACACTCCATTCTTGAGTCTCAACATTGTACCATGTCTAGCTTGAGTAGTGACCTTGACCTACTTGTATTGCATCCTTGGCATGATGTGCTCCTTTCTATCCCTTCTTATCATTTATATATTTCATGTTTATACTTGATGTTCTAGTTTTAGCATATTATATTCATTCTTTCCTTATGACGTATATTGATATAATAAAGTGTCCATAGCCTCGATATGGGTGTATTTGGTACTCCCTGGTGTGGATCTAGCTTGTATTTAATGTCGTACATTGGTTTCAGCAAGCCTATCCAGTCTTTGGACTGAGGAAACTATTCATTGCAAGTTTTGGAAACAACGGTTACCTGCTTTTGGATTGCACTTGATGCAAGTGGATGGAATTAAAAATGTAGATGTCCTAGGATTTTTTAGGTCCTTATTGTCATGGAGCTCATCAAGAAATTTTTGACGCATGTTGAACTGAGTCAATCGGATGCCGTATGCAAAATTTATGGCCCCAGAAGGTCATGTTGTCTTCTCTGGGTAAAAGGTCATTTCCAGTCCTTAAAGTGTCATTTCCAGTCTTTCAAAATGTCATTTCTGGTAATTATAATATCATTTTCGAGAGAAAATGTCATTTCTAATTTTTATAATGTCGTTTCCGAGTGGAAAGGTCATTTCTATTAGTTATAACGTTGTTTTTGGGGAAAGATCATTTCTCGTCAAATTTCATCATTTTCGGGACACTAGATGTTTCCGTACATTTTATTTAAAAGTTAATTATAGTTTTAGATACCCTCTTTCGAGTAGAGAACAACCCATCCATAATAGATCAGATTTGTATTCATTGGTGAAGCTTTCCCCTTTCTGCTCGATGGCAGCTTCTTTCCTTGTATTGCCACGAGGGTGTTGTGGTTCTCTCAATAGGTGACCGTTGATGATGGTTCAGTCATGATCCATAGAGTTCATTGAAGTGTTTCAAACTCTCAAGAGACGGGGCGAACATGCTTATTTCGTTCCCACTCGGGTATAGGTTGCTTGGGAACCTTTAGGAGAGTTGTTAAGTCTTTCGCTTGCATACGATCATGTTGTGATCGTCATGTCATCTCTAGCATGTAGTATCATGCTTATGCCACGATTATCTGATGTACTTGATATGTTACATATTCTCTTATATCAAAAAACATTGTTCAGTGCATATTTAACCCTTGTTTCCAAGGATTCCTTGGCGAGGCATTATAGTTTAATATACAAAGAGGGAGAGTTATTTATATACGTATATGCACATATAGGTGTGTGTTCTCTCTCTCTCTCTCTCTCTCTCTCTCTCTCTCTCTCTCTTTTTGTCT
>MU226400.1:587793-601388 GCA_018584345.1 Thuja plicata | reverse complement strand
TAAAGCAATGTAATTCTATTTATAGAGTTTTTATTTGTTTTAAATCATAACTTGAGGGTCAAGCAAGCTTTATGTAAATGTTTTAATGCATCCTAACGGATCTAAAACATATCTAACTAAAGATCAAAGTCAAGTTGTATACCTTGGATCTAGAGTTAACTTGCGATGCATGAATCAAGAGCTGAGTCTAATTTAGTATAAATAGATGTTCAAACTCAATTGTGAATATATAAATTCATTATTGTTGATAGCCGCCAAGAGCATCTAAGGAGTAGAAGGTAGAATTCATGCAAAGGTCAGAAACAGAATACATCAGTTATCAAGAACACATAGAGGCTACCGATAAGTAGATAAAGGTATTATTCAATCATGGAAGGATTATTACTAATATGTATGAAGCTTTATAGGATCTGTTATCAGCAATTAAAGATTGCATTTATCATCAGATCAAAGACTTATGTAGTTGCATTCTAACAAGTGCATCACATCTAAAATCCTTTTGTAGAAGGTGGACTTAACCATTCTTTCCAAATCTCTTAACAAAGTGCACACTTAATAGTGTTGCAAAAGCTTCAAACGAAGTAGATCTTAATAGGTCTCCACTGTAATACTCCTAACAGGGTAGGCCATCAGAAGTGACCAAATGTAAGCCTTAACTGGCCCCTTCTTATCTGCAAATAGTGAAGTCTTGTGGGTAACAATCCCCACCACAGTTTTTACTTCCTAACATGAGTTTTCTATGATATCATAACTTGTGTCATGTGTTATCTATTTTCATGAATGTTTCTATTATGGCTACATACTAAAGAGTTTATGATATGATTGCATATGCATAAAGAAAGATGAACAGTTAGATAAGATAATTTACAAACTAATGATTAAGGGTTAATGGGCTAACCAAGGAAAAGTTTTAGAGGTACTAATTCACCCCTCCCCTCTCAGTACATCATCTCATTATAATTCTAACAATTTCAAGGTAAGGTTATGGGATCCAAGAGGTGTTAAGTGTTTCGGGGAGAAATAGAAATATAAGTGGGAAAATTGAGAATAAACAAATTCAAACCTTGGAAATACCCAAGATAAGGCCCAAGAGGGAAATAAATTTTGTGATTGGAGTAAAAATAGAGGAGGATGTATAGAGATTAGATCCTACCTTAATTTTTTTGCATGTGAAGGGGAAATAAGGAATCATGTTTACCGCAATGAACTATGAAGGTAAAGTGTTGACAAATGCTTTTCAAAACCTTTCAAGATGAACTCAAAATATTTCAAAAAGTACTTGGATAGAAAGGACACTGAATCATGATTCCAATTCCTATAATGGTGTGGAAATCGAAGATTCCTAGCTCAAGTTATCATCAAATGATTGCACAAATATATTAAATAAACAGAAATGTTTATAAAAGTTAGATAGAAAATAAAAAAGATAATTAATTATAAAAGTTCTTATAAGTTATTCATTACCTTTTGAGATTCTTATTTGTGGTTCTTACTTTGTATTGTGCTCTTGCGAAGAATGAAGAAGAAGGTAGGAGAAGAAAATGCCAAGGAAGATAGCATTAGAGCCCACGAGACTGGAGGTCCTAAGGTGATTAGTCGAAGAGGACATTCCCTTGAATGAGGTATGTCTCAATTTTTGTGCTTTACCTTGTTTTCTAGCATTGTTTTCCTTTCATTGTAGATGTAGGATGTTGATCGTAGTGATCTCATGATGTTATTTTTAGCCAGAAACCCAAAAATTTCACCTATACCCCATAATTTGAACTATACCTAGGAAGTCAACCTATATCTGGGAAGGGTTTTGACCTATACCCATGAAGTCGACTTGTACCTAGGAAGTTGACATGTACCTACCTGTTTCTATTTTTGCATTGTTGATAGATTTAGACTGATCGAGCTGATGTACTACTAGAATATTGTTCACTCATATCGCATTAGCATAAATTTTTTTAGAACAAGTGAAAATAGAAATCTTTACTTAAAACAAGATACCGATGGTAATATTCTGATTGCTGAAACTTTTGTTGATGATATTATTTTGGGGGGAAATGGATTGTTATGAAAATCCTTTGCTAATGAAATGAGCTATTGCTAGAACACTATTCCATAAAGACCGTGACATTACTTCGAGCATAGTACTCATCAGTGAAGCCAAAGGATATACAAGTATTGACAAATGTTGATCTCTATTAGGTGTATCGTCTACCCTAGATCTGATTTCACCGAGTCATGTTAATGGCACTAATGGAGAGATGGGATGAGAACACATGTACATTCCATCTACCTTTTGACAAGAGAATAGTAACTCTAGAGGATGTATACATGATCATATGACTTCCTATCCGAGGATAGACAATAAGATTACTCACAAATAGAGATGATGTAAAAGTTGAGAGAGATCAGAGGTACTATTGCAGACGATCTCAGCTCTGAATTTGTAGTGACCATACTCAACTGAAGGCAATATTTTATGCTATGGGTGAGGTACCTTTGATTAGGAAGATATTATTGTGCATTGTTACTATTGTGGATTCTCCTGATACAAAGGCCACTATGATCTTGATACTGCTCACATGTGTAGTTCGAAGGATGGAAAGACATCGAGTAGTCTACTCGTGGGGTAGGAGCATGCTATCCCACTTACACTACAAGATCAATAAATTTGTGAGATATCAAAGACATATTCAAGTAGTATGTACAATTTTTTAGATATGGATGTTCGAGCATATCACATGCACTAGACTATAGCAATACCCAGTGAGAATTGATGACAGTGAGTCATGGGCCTTTGGTTATCTGTTGGGTGGGAAGTGGCAGTTTGGAGATCTTCTATATTGGAAGATCGCCATAGATTGATTATAGGACACTGATATCATATGGAGACTATATAGACACATACCAGCTTGGAGAGACACTATTGTACACATGAGATGAATGCAAAGACATAGATATATGGAGGGGAGGCACAACTACATAGTGGTTCCCTATAACTTTGATAGAGTGATGCGCCAGTTCATTTTGAAATAAACCCCTCCTGTAATCAGTGCCCTAATATTCCCATGGATAACAGTACAGAGATGGCCCTGAGACCATAGCATGACGTACTATGCATTATGTAGAGGAGAGAGATTAAGAGGGAGAGTAGGATATTGGGTGTTGGTGCCCAAATCAACAGATTGGAAATCCTATGAGCTTACCCTCTCAATTATGGGATCTCCAATTAGACTTGGCCAATGAACATGAGTGATAAATTATGATCCTAATCCTCTACACTTCAGGCTCTATAGAACCTAGATGGGTGAACCTATATCTCAACCCTAATCTACTGGTTGGACACTTTTTATAGCAGATAATAGTATATGAAAGTTGTATGCACCCTAAAATGGTCACCTAGACTATGGGCCCCCATTCTTCAATTTATCAAATGACCAAAATCAATTTATCAAATTCCTCAATCAATGCTTTGCAACATTTTCAATTCAAATCAATTTCCTTGATCAAATCGTAGTTAATTTAATTATTTCAATATTTCCTAAGTTTGATCATTTTTTCAATAAGATTATTTAATTAAAAGAAAACATCTTTTTTTATTAAATGAAATAATCTTATTTAAATAAAAGAAAATATCTCTTAAATGAAATAATCTTATTTAAATATAGTTATTATTTTACCACTAAAAAACCTATTGTTAAGAAAGAATGGAGCGAAAAAAGTGAGAAAACGCAGATAATGCGATTCTGCGAAGCGATGTAGATGTCGGGAAAAAACCCTTTGCAAAATCCTCTGTCGCAGGTTACGAGACAAGTCCAAATGCTTCAAAGGTGACTACCAAGCCCGTTTTCACTAGCTATTGTTTTTGATGTTGGCTTTACGGGCATAAAGAAAAGGATTGCAAGAAGAAAAATGTGAAAATACAACCAGACTATGATCATCTCAGACCTTTTATTGAAGAACAAAAAAGGAGGAGCATTATAAAATAAACTAGCCTTGGAAAAATCAGGAAAGGATATTAATACGCTAAGGAATGAGGCAGAAATTAAGGCTTCGGCGGAATTCGTAGCTACGGTGTCGAGGGCAGAGCCCAAATCAAAATGTGATAATTCTTCCTGGCAGATTGTGAAGCACAAAAAGCAAAATTGTTTCAAGGGTCCGTCAAATAAGGATGTTGAAGCAGGGAAGAATCAAACTGGAAATCTGATAGTATCGCAAAAGCACAACAAGGCCAATGAGGAAGCCCCAGCCCTTAAACTAGCAAATGCATTCCATCCGTTAGAAAGAACTAAGGAAACAAATAAGAAAAATCTGGCTGGAAAGGGTAACGTGGCAAACCAGAAAAATGGAGAAATCCCACACAAAGCCGTTGGCGCAAAGGCTAAGGTATATACACGACCAATTATTTTTACCAAAGAAATGTTAGACCAGCAATTCAAATATTTCAATTTAACGAAATATGCGAATCAAGTACTAGTAAAGCGAACTAGCATGGAAGTTAAGAACACCCAAGCAAAAGATTCAAACCAGACATCAAAAAACCCTAACTCCTCTCCAACTTACATCCCCCCACATCGCAGAAGAAATTTTGGCAAAAACAAAATAAAACCTAGAACGGGTATATTTCAAGACGCGGTGAACCTCGAGAAGGGGATCGTCATCATTAGTAATAAGTTCAGTGAAAAAAGGTGGAAGGAATGTCAAAGGTTTGGTTTTTTTGGTTACTAGAATGGCCCAATATCGGAGCTACCAAATCTTATTGACTGGCTAAGGGAACACTGCTCAAATCAGGTAAGTATCTCTCATTTTACTAATAGAATAGCATATTTGCATAGTTCAAATGAGGCCATTAAAAAAGAATTTTTGCAATTAGTTGAATGTTTCTTCAAAGGATATGTGGTCAAATTCTTCGAATGGACCCTGGATTGTAAGGAGGAGAACTTAGACTTTACAATCCCTACTTGGGTTACTCTCCAGTCGGTTCCCCCGGAGTTAATGCATCCGAAAATCCTCAAGAAAATTGGATCATCCTTGGGAGAACCAGTTGGAATTGAGGCTTCATTTGAACTCTATAACAGTGTTAGGCTATTAGTTAAATGTAGAGTTAATTCATTTGCATTTGAATCTATAAAATTTATTACAAATTCATCTATATATTATATCAATTGTCTCAGAAATGATACATAAATTTCTAATTTTTTTAGATTAGATAATGAATATTATGCTGATGCTAATAATATCAAGCTAACTACTGTGCTTGAGGATACCATACCTATGTTAACCAATAAATCTCCAAAATAAACTGACATGGACTTGCTGAAGCCCCAAAAGGAACAAGCTGAGATCAATAATTCTACTACTGAAGAAAGTCTTATGAAGAATAAACATCCTGAGCTCAGTAATCTCCCAGATTTAGAAAAGGAAGGTCTTGAACTAGAAAATGAAGAAAACATTTCTATTAGGAAAGAAGATTCTCAGAAGACAGATGCCCATGGAAAAATTATCCAAGTCAAAGAAAAAAGCAGAAACAAGAGAAATAAAAGAAGGATCAAAAGAATGAAGAAGCAGCAGAAGTTAAGACAGGGCAAAAAGAATCCAGAAGGGATGAAGGGGAAGGATTTAGTAGCTAAATCCGGAGCCAATAAAGAAATGGCACAGGTAAATAGCCCAGATCCTAACCAAGCAACAGATTTTGGTGGTTCTCCTCAGACCACAAGCAATAGGAAATCTTCCAAGTTCTGGCAAACTCCCGAACATTTTTTAAAAAGTAAAGAAGTAACTCAGGAAATTGAGGCAATATCCCAAGATCTCAGTCATTTTCTTAATAAGAATATAAGTGATATAGAGGAATCAGAGGATGAAGAGATAATAAGTGAGAATTTGGAAAGATTAACTGAAGATTTAATACATGTCTTTAGTCCTGGTAATTTTGACAAAAGCAATTTAACTCAAAAAGAAGACTTATTACAATGAGTATTGCAGTTAGGGGGCAAGGATTATACATTTGAAAAGCTAAGGAAAGATATCATGAGCATTGAAGAAGAAGACTGTATCCAAAAATAGGTCACAAAGAAAGGGAGAAATCTAGAGGAAGCTAATTTATCATACCGAATTCTCCAAGAACTTGTAGAAGAAGAAAGAGATTGCACAGCAGCAGGGCAGACTGACAATAATAGTTACATCAGAAATAACCTTGAACAGCTGGGAATCAGTATGAACCAAGAAGGTATCAAGGCTCCAAAATATGGAAAGGCTAAGAGCAAGAGAGGCAGGAAATCTCTTAAAGAACTTAGAGAAGTAGACGGGAAAGCCAAAGAACAACAAAAAATCAATGAAATTTTCAACACTGGGAAGGGGAAGATCCTTCCCACGGCAGCATGAAGATCACATCATGGAATGCTAGAGGTTTAAATGCCTCTAGCAAGCAAAGGCTTTTACATCAAAATCTAAAAGCCTTTGAGTCTGAAATCATAATGCTACAAGAAACAAAACTTAACAAAGAGGAAGGTAATAGACTCAGTAATCAATTAAAAAGATGGAATTCATATATGCAAGAATCTAGAGGGGCTTCAGGCGGTCTGGGTCTAATTTGGAATCCCAGGAAGGTACTCCTCAAGGTCATTAGTTCTAGCCATTATTGGATCAGTAGCTTTATCAAAGGTATTAATACTAACCTTCAATTCCTTCTGATTAACTTATATGGTCCCACTCAGTGTGCGGATAAAAAAACTTTATGGAAAGATATTAGTCTATTTATTAAAGACTATAGCAATGATTTCTTAATAATTGGCGGAGATTTTAATACCATCCTCAACCCTGATGAAAAATTTGGCGGCTCTCAGCAGATCCACCCTGCTTCAGTAGATTTCAAAAACTGGGTAGAAGATAATCATTTAGAAGACATACCTATGAGTAATGGGAAATTTACCTGGAATAATAGGAGGAAGGATCTCAACTACATAGCAGAAAAACTAGACAGATATTTTGTCAAAAGAGATACTATCAATGAAGATTTAGATGTTCACTCTTCCATCCTTCCTATAGCAGGTTCTGACCATTACCCTGTCCAAATTACACTATCGGAACCTATAAAACCACACAGAAATCCTTTTAAGTGTGAAAAAATGTGGTTCTTAGATAATAATCTCATGAATCACATAAGTACCTGGTGGAATGAAAGAAATTTTAACAGTTAAAAGATGTTCATTTTTGTATCTAAACTGAAATACATTAAAGAAAAAATACTCAAGTGGAACAAAGAACACTTTGGAAATATTTTTAAAGAAAAATTAGAGAACGAAGAGGAATTGGTTAAACTTAACAATGAGGTTATAAAAGTAGGCATGAATAATAATTCGTACCTTCGCGAGAAAGAATTGCTAGCAAAAGAAGAGTGTATATTATCTAAAGAAGAAACCTTCTAGAGACAAAAATCCAGAGAAAAATGGCTAGATGAAGGTGATCGAAACACAAAATTTTTCCATAATAGCACTTTAGCAAACAGATCCTTTAAGAGCATTTCTAAAATCAAAAAATCAATGGGTACCCTTACGGAAGACCCAAAAATTATCTCTGAAACAATAGTAAGCTACTTCCGAAATATTTTAAATAACTTTGAAGGTTCCAACAAGATGGCACAAGACAAAATGTTAAAAAATATTCCTTCAGTAATAACAAAAGAAGATAATAAAATTTTAAATAAACCAATTTTGATGGAAGAGGTAAAGACGGCCCTCTTTAGTATGCATCCAGACAAATCTCCTAGACCGGATGGGTTCCAGGCCTTCTTTTTTCAAAAATGCTGGGAAATTATCGGTTTGGATCTATGGAAGGCTATAGAAGCAACCAGAAATGGTGGCTTGCTTCTATCTGAAATTAACTTCACCTTTCTAACTCTAATCCCAAAATTGGAATTTCCTGAAGGCCCAGGAGATTATAGGCCTATAGCATTATGTAATACTGTTTATAAGATTCTAACCAAAATTCTAGCCAATCGACTAAAACCCCTGCTTCCTAGACTTATCTCGGAAGAACAAACTGGTTTTGTTCCAGGAAGGTCGATTCTGGATGGCATCTTAATCATTCAAGAAGCTATTCATTCAGCCTCCAAAAGTAAAACTCCTAGCATGTTCATCAAACTTGATATTCAAAAGGCTTATGACATGGTAGATTGGAGATTTTTATGCAAGACGATCGAAGCATTCGGCTTTTCTCATCAATGGATCAATCTGATATATCAGTGCATATCCACAACAAAAATATCTATTCTCTTAAATGGTACCCCTGAAGGCTTCTTCGAAACATCGAGAGGTATCAGACAAGGAGATCCTATCTCCCCTTTTCTTTTTATAATTATGGCTGAAGCCTTTGGCAGAGCCTTCTCTAAAGCCCAAGTGGAAGGGAAAATAAAAGGTATTTCTATAACTGAAAATGTCCCAAATATCACTCACCAACAATATGCGGATGACACTTTTCTCCCTAGTGAAAGCTCCATTTCTGAAGCATCTAATATTATGACAATTATTCAATCATACTCAGAGGCATCGGGACAAAAAATTAATGCGGAAAAATCAGAATTTTTTTTTATAAATACAAATCCATCAATGGAACAACAAATAAGTCAACTTATGGATTTCAAAATAGGTAAGTTTCCTTGTAAATATTTAGGGATTGACTTATAAAATAGGAATAAGCATACCAAAGTTTGGAATCAAATTCTTTCCAAACTCGACTCAAAAATAGGAGGTTGGAAAGACAAATGGTTGACTAAGGCTGGTAAAGTCACCAAAATCAGAGCAGTGCTAGCTGCATTGCCTATATACCCACTATCATGTCTCCCTCTTCCTAAATCCATTAATAATAAGTTGGAGGAAAAATTCAGAAACTTCCTTTGGAAAGATTGTGATGAGGATAAGAAAATTGCACTTATAAAATGGGACAAAATCAATAAACCCAAAGAACTGGGCGGCTTAGGAATAAAGAAACTCAATTGGAAAATTGAAGCTCTAGGTGCAAAACTATCTTGGAGGATTTATAAAGAACATAACCAAAAATGGGCTAGAATTCTATACAACAAGTATCTAAATGCAAATGACCCACTCTCCATTTCCAGAATGAAGACCCTCCCTAAAGGATTGGATAGCTGGAACTTTATAGCCAAAAGCAGATACCTGACAACCAAATACCTTACATGGGACATTGGTAAAGGTCAAGATGCTCTTTTCTGGGAAGACTCATGGGACGGGTATCCTCCATTAGATTTACAAGGATTCCTGGCTGAGTGCAAAAACCTACTATCATATCATTGGGGGGACAAAGTCAAGGATTATATGACCCTCAACAATGATAAAAAATGGACATGGAAATCAATAGAGAATTTAGACCTTGACCCTATGGTTAAAAATTCCTATCAAACAATCATAGCTAATGGATCAATTAAACAGGTTGATAGGGAAGATAAACTAATATGGGCCACTTCAAAACTTGGTAATTATAGCGTTAAAGAAGGTTATAAAGCTATCATAAGTTCTCAAAAGTGGAATGAGGTAAACATTCCACTAAACCTATGCCGGGATACCTCTTGCTTACCCAAAGAAGGACTCTTTCTCTGGATAGCTTTTCAGGGTAAGATCCTTACAACTGATAATCTACAAAAAAGAGGATTTCAATGTCCCTCAAGATGTATTTTATGTAAATAAGATTTGGAAGATATAGATCACTTACTCTACAATTGCCCTTTTGCCAAACTCTGCTGGGAATGGTTCAAACAAAAAATGGAGTGGACTGCACCTCTTCCAAAGTCTTTCAATGATCTTCTATTAGGATGGCCCAAACGTAATAATATGGGGATATATAGTAAAATTTGGAATATATGCCCTGCCATCATTAGTTGGGAGATATGGAAGGAAAGAAATAGAAGAATCTTTAAAGATCAAGAGATGCAGGCATCATCTCTAGTTTTTAAAATTGAAGCTTGTATCACGGAAACCCTCAACTCATATATAAGAAAATCTCAATTTGAAGAAGGTTCTTTTTCCTTAAGTGATAGCATGATTAAAAGCAATTGGAATAATCTTATCAACCACCCTCACATGTTTTCAATTAAAAATTTTGAGGCCAGGAAAAATTGTAAATGGTCTCCCCCTCCTCCGAGATGGTATAAACTTAACTTCGACAGTGCCTCTAGGGGAAACCCAGGGTTATCTGGTATAGGATGTATTATCCACAATGAAGCTGGGGAATGGTTGCTGAAACAAGCTAAGCCCATTATACCAACTTCAAATAACCTAGCTGAATTAGAAGCGGTTTCGAAAGGTATTAAGCAATGCCTCAAATTAGGCTTATTGAAGGTAATCATTGAAGGAGACTCATAGATAATTATAAATGCACTACGGAAAAAATCAACCCCTAATTGGGTTCTAAACTCAAAACTTGAAGAAGTTATTAAACTCATGGAAGACTTAGAGACATTTCAATTAATCCATATTTTTAGAGAAGGCAACATTTTAGCAGACGAACTGGATAATCTAGGGGCTGACGGTTCAAACTTCATCAGAAAAAATAATTTTCAGTAAAAATAGTTTTTTCCTTGTAAATAAACCTGTAATTATTCTAGATCCTAATAGTTACCCCTGTCTGACCCATCCTGTTAAATTATCTAGAAGTCAATCTAACTAGATAATCTCTTGTGCTAAATCATATTCAAACATTGGTTTAGTATCCCCTACTTATTATTCATCCATTTAAGGTTCATCTATGCCTTATATCTGTCTATATCCGCTGCCCAAACTGCAATAGGTTTTCTGAGGCCACCTTCACCACTAGCTTACTAGTTTGTAGAGTTTATCCTCCTAACTCTGTTTTGGAATCTTTAGTTGGCCTCTTGATTTTAATTTGTCCTCTTTTTTAATCTCCTTCATTGACTATTTTGTTAAGCTATCCTCTTATTGTAACCTAGGTTGTTACTGTGGTCCCTCTTCTCGTGCTTCCCTCTGCACAAATGAGATAAAGGCTGCCCATGGGAGCACTTGGATCAAGTAGACTTATATATTTAGATTAATATATCTGTGAAGGTGTGATACCATGCATTAGTGCATTAGTGAATGATCATATACAAAGTCACCAAAGTATATGTAATATTGGCTAATGTAGTACATGTGTATTAACACAGGCATATTAACCTCTAAAATACACATTGTCTATTAAGATCCTAGGTCGCTCCTGTGAACTGAGACTTTTCTTGAAGGGTTATGTTTTCTCTGATGTTCTTTGGTCTTCTAACAGTGCTTCCGCTTATTAACTGGACTTCTGAATCCTAGAGATTTAGTCCTTTTCTCTACCTTCCTTCTTATATAGTTCTGTTATCTCTATCCTTTTTTCTTGCTCATTATATCTGCATTACAAATGAGAAATTTTCAATCCTCCCTTAACCTCTATACCTGTATAATGGTATATTTATTCTTTTCAAAGCTACATACATGTATATATACTGATACTTATCAGTATACCTGTATATTGGTATATATATGTCAACATATAGCAATATATCGATATACTAGTTTTTATTTTGAGTAAAGAAATATTCATGTATATACTAAAATATATCAGTATACTGGTATACTGTTTAGACATATATATATATATATATATAGCAATATTCATGAAACTTGATACCTGTCATACTGATATATTGAAATATTAACTTATATAGCTACTCCTAAAATCTCTTGACTTCTTTAGTGTTTATTCGTGTGCGATTCATGCTCCCCTCTATTTTGGATGGTCTTTTTGGGTCGTTCCTCAGTCGATTGTGTCTGATCTAACCAGGGTTCCTTTCATCCGGGACTAGCAAAGTAAAAATTATGTTTAAACTTTGTTAAGTTTCACTGTTTAGCTGACTATCATTTCCTATGGTCACTCTTTGTAATAGGAAGCTTATTAATCTAGGCTCTTAAACTGAGATTAATCTTATTAATCTAGCAATTAGCCCTCAAATGATATGGCTATAGGTGAAGTAATTTAGGTTAGATATGATGACACCTTTATTTCAGAAAGGCAACTTATTAGCTTTGCTCTAGAAGTTTATATTCTACAAATCTTAGATATTTTGAGGACACTTCAACAAATTCAAATTTTATAGCATGTACTTAGTTTCTTTATCTATATTTATCATAATGGACTAATCCTCTCCTTTGCTAACCCTTTGATCTAAGTGATTTTTTCTGTAGTTTGGTGTATGGTTTCTCTTTTGTTGGAAATGCAGGTACAAGTTAGAGCTGCATTTAATTAATGCCCATCTGGATCTATCTGAGGTTGTTAAAGAAGCTTCTAAATATAGACCAGCAGGATCAACCCATAACAGGACTAAGCCATGAAAGCTCGTGTGTAACATTTTACTAGGGGTATGCCTCTGAGACATATTGTAATTTATTAAATATCACCCTATAATGGGATATCATGTAGGTATCACCAAAGATAATACGATTCAAACCTAAAGCAAAATTGGTAATTATAAATGCAGGGGTATGCCCCTTTGATAATTGTAAGTATAGGACATCTGTCCCGGGAAAGACTGGAGGTTTTCTTCCCCGTTCTTTCCTACCAGTGCCCGTTTGAACGGAGGACATGTAAATTATTTTTTAATATAATATATTCAACAAGGCTTCGGTTGTTCATTGATAAAATAAAAATAAAAAAATCTTATTTAATTAAAATATCCCTTTTTAATTAAATGATTTTATCTTATTTAATTAATATCTCTCTTTTAATTAAATAATCTTTTTTTATTTAATTAAAAGAAAATTCCTCTTTTAAATAAATAAAATCCCCACTTAAATTTCTCTTTTTGATAAAAAAAGGAAATAAATCAAATAAAAAATAAATAAAACCCATTTTTCTCCACACATATTCCTAAGTGGTGGGCTTTTTCCTCTTACTTGCCTTTTTAGGGATTTATCCGACATTGCTCTTGAGGATGCATTTTCTCTCCACACTTTCCTTTATAAGGAGCCCTCTCCTCATTTTAGAAATCAGAAGGGATCAAAACAGAGATATAAATTTTTTATGTATTGTTATGCTGCAGGTTTGGAGAGCAATTTTGGAGGAGAATTTGATCACTTTGGCTTGGATATTACAACTTCTCTCTTCTTTTCTTCTTCTTGCATCCATGGCTATTCATGTAGATTAGATTCATATTAGATTAAATTCATTTTTTCTTCCATAGATTAAGCTTGCATATTTCCTTTCATAGATTAATCTTGCATTTGTATTTCCTTTTATAGAATAATCATGCATTGTTATTGTAGACACCCTAAAATGGACAGGCTTGCGACTTTACATTAAAAACACTAATTTTCATCTATTAATTAATGGTTTTTTTAATCATTAATTAATCATCTATTTTCCTCTAAATTCATTCCCCAAATCATCTAACCAAATTCCCAAAATTAATTAAATAATTAATTTTATTTAATTAAAAATCTTTAATTGATTAATTACCATTAATTAATTAATTAAACTCAATTTCCTATAGTTTAAATCCAAATATTTAAACTTACTAATTAAATTCTTCCAATTAAATTAATTTAATTTCATCAAATAAAGCA
>MU226400.1:491898-515179 GCA_018584345.1 Thuja plicata | reverse complement strand
CCTCTAAAACTTTTCTTGGTTAGCCCATTAACCCTTAATCATTAGTTTGTAAATTATCTTATCTAACTGTTCATCTTTCTTTATGTATATGCAATCATATCATAAATTCTTTAGTATGTAACCATAAAAAAAACATTCATGAAAATAGATAACACATGACACAAGATATGATATCGCAGAAAACTCCTATTAGGAAGTAAAAAACTGCGGTGGGGATTGTTACCCACAAGACTTCACTATCTGCAGATAAGAAGGGGCTAGTTAAGGCTTAAAATTGGTCACTTCTGATGACCTACCTTGTTAGGAGTATTACAGTGGAGACCTATTAATATCTACTTCGTTTGAAGCTTTAGCAACACTGTTAAGAGATTTGTAAAGAACTGTTATGTCCACCTTCAACAAAAGGATTTTAGATGTGATGCACTTTTTAAAATGCAACTACATAAGTCTTTGATCTGATGATGTATGCAATCTTCAACTGTTGATAACAGATCCAATTAAGCTTCATATATATAAGTAATCATCCTTCCATGATTGAATAATACCTTTATCTTCTCGTCGATAGCCTCTGTGTGTTCTTGACAACTAATGTGTTATGTTTCTGACCTTTGCATGAATTCTACCTTCTGCTCCTTAGATGCTCTGCGTGGCTATCAACAATAATGAATTCATAACTCACAATTGAGTTTGAACATCTGTTTATACTAAATTAGGCTCAATTCTTGATTCATGCATCGCAAGTGAACTCTAGATCGAAGGTTTACAACTTGACCTTGATCTTTAGTTAGATATGTTTTAGATCCGTTAAGATGCATTAAAACATTTACATAAAGCTTGCTTGACCCTCATGTTATGATTTAAAACAAATAAAAACTCTATAAATAGAATTACATTGCTTTATCCGTCGTGTAAAAATCAGATCCACAATTTGCGGGTTCTCTAACTGACTGTCGGTTCTGACAGTCAATTTTCTTGGTCATCGGTGTTCCTTTCTTGAACTTATCGTCAGGTATGCCTTTTTTGTTCCTGTCGAGTTTGTTCTAAAAATTGTGTCACCGGTGATTCTTTTCAATTCTATACTTAGCATTTTTCATGACCTCTATGTTCTGTTGGGTATGCTCACTGTTCGCCGGTAATGCTTGAAGTCTGACGATGATCTCTATAGTCTGTCGGTGATCTCTGTCAATGTTTTTCACTAAGTGTACTAATGGAAAAATAATGTCATCAGATCCTTATCCTCGAAACTCAGTATCAATTAACACACTTAAATTTTCAAACACAACACTTAATGCTTGAGCTATGTCATGAGATTTTCTTTGTGTGCTGACTGTTATTGATTTTCGTTGAGTTTCCTTATCTAATAAGTTTCTCCGTGATGCATAGCTAGAGGAATTGGGGCATGGGGCATGTTTTTATTTTCTTTACGCTTAACTATTTTTGCACAACCGTTCTTCTAGTCATCCTGGCATCTATGCCTTGATGCGAGCATGGTTTTGCTACATTAAATTGGGTAAGCTAACATCGAAGTCATCTTGACCTTTATGTCTTTGATGCTTACTTTAGAATCTTTCCACATTCAAATCTGATATAAATCACATTCATATCTTCATAGTTGTGCTTGTGACTAGTGATGATTGTGTGATTTTCCGATGTCCGTTAATAATGGCCCAATGATGAAATTAAGTTCCTTAACATTCTCTTATGAATGATGAACACAAAGTCCTATGTTACAGTTTCTCTATTGCAAGTACACCTTTGCATTTTCATGTAGCTTGCATTGTTAGACCTCATGTTAGTTTGCATTTTAGGCTGCATTATGAGCTTGAGAGGGTTTCCTTCATCTTTCTTGTGGACTTTTAATCAACTGTGGTCATGTTTGATCTTCATTTCCTTATCTTCTTTCGTGATCTCAATTGAAATTTTCTATCTCAAATAGTTGATTGATTTGGGGGCATTCTCTTTCTTAAGGAAAATTCTCTTTTTTCTCTCCATTTATTTCCACCTCTTCCAAACTTCTATCTTCCATTCGCTTTCACCCCACTTCTTTTCTTCTAATTCAACCTTGGGGCATAATCTTTTGTGCTTGATGATCTACCTTAGTTCTGTGATCCTTATATCTTTTATCTTACATCAAGAACCTTATCTTTAGTTCAATTTGATCAAATTTATCAATTTGTTATTTCTCCTCTATCTCATTTCAATTTCAATCACGAGGGGGCAGTACCTATCAAACTTCAATCCTTGATTCAGCTTTATCAATCCTATCATTCGCTCCGCTTGGGGCAACCTTGCTTCGGATTCTTATCTCAGACATGTCAATTACTTATTTACAACGGTGTTGACCTTGTCTTTTTTGCAATCAGCTTATCTTTGTTCCGATGTCAATTACTTATTTACAACGGTGTTGATGTCTGTGTTGTTTTGTGATCCCAAATCGATCTCACACTTCAACTGCATTCTTTGACTACATGTGTTCCTGTAAAGATCACACATTAGTCAAAGAGGGGCAAATGTATGCACCCTAAAATGGTCACCTAGACTATGGGCCCCCATTCTTCAATTTATCAAATGATCATAATCAAGTTATCAAATTCCTGAATCAATGCTTTGCAACATTTTCAATTCAAATCAATTTCCTTGATCAAATAATAATTAATTTAATTATTTCAATATTTCCTAAGGTTTGATCATTTTTTCAATAATATTATTTAATTAAAAAAACCATCTTTTTTTATTAAATGAAATAATCTTATTTAAATAAAAGAAAATATCTCTTAAATGAAATAATCTTATTTAATTAATATCCCTCTTTTAATTAAATAATCTTATTGTATTTAATTAAAAGAAAATTCCTCTTTTAAATAAATAAAATCTCCACTTAAAGCTCTCTTTTTGATAAAAAATGAAAAAATAAAATAAATAAAACTCCTTTTTCTCCACACATATTCCTAAGTGGTGGGATTTTTCCTCTTACTTGCCTTTTTAGGGATTTATCCCACATTGCTCTTGAGGATGCATTTTCTCTCCACAATTTCCTTTATAAGGAGCTCTCTCCTCATTTTAGAAATCAAAAGGGATCAAATCAGAGATATAGAATTTTTATGTATTGTTATGCTGCAGGTTTGGAGAGCAATTTTGGAGGAGAATTTGATCACTTTGTCTTGGATATTGCAACTTCTCTCTTCTTTTCTTCTTCTTCTTGCATCCATGGCTATTCATGTAGATTAGATTCATATTAGATTAAATTCATTTTTTCTTCCATAGATTAAGCTTGCATATTTCCTTTCATAGATTAATCTTGCATTTGTATTACCTTTCATAGAATAATCATGCATTGTTATCATATAGATTAATTTCCTTTCTTGCATTGTTATCATATAGAATAGATTTCATTTGCATGCATACTTGATGATCATGGAGACTAGCATTCTTTCTTTTCCTCTTTGAATCTCTCATTTTATGGTGTACTTGTAGGGGCACAAACCAGAACAATTTGAGGGCCTTCATTACAAACCCTTGCACTCCATGAATAGAGAGCTATGAGTCACCATTCGAGACCTCATTCTTGAGCAATCTTGAATATAATGACTCATAGAAGTGTGACACATTTTTAGCACACAAAAGTCTAGTGATCTCTTAAGATGGCAAGTGGTTCTCAAGAATGATCAAATTACAACTTGAATAAATGTTGAAAACTTTGAATTTCTTTCTTATGATTGCTTCAAAATAAAAGGGGTATAATTCTCATAAATTAAGAATGTGCTTGACAGAATAATGAACCTTGCAATTTTAGAAATATTCCCTGAATTATGAAATAATCCTTAGATCGATCATTTATCCAATATTGGGTAGATAGAGTCAATCATTGACCAAACCCTCATGTACAACTCTGTGAGATAGAAAATTACACACCATCCACTACCATATATACATAAAAATGATCTATGCACAAAAAAGCTTAGTCTAATTGAATTTAATTTCACTCAGAAAACCAATTAGATATAATAACATAGACAACACTTCATATGCAATCTCTAATGATCCAAGATTAACACTACAACTCAATCTTTTACCAAATATTAAATGATAGTAATTGACTCAGAATTAATAATCACAAAGGACTAGTTTCGTCAAAAGTAAATGAACTTAGAATCTTTAATTTGGATAGAAAAGATGGTCTTTGTATTAATTCACAAAAACAAGTACAATTGATATGTGCTTCAGTTGCATTTCTCTATACAATCATCTTCAAAATACCATTCTTGTCTTCATATTTTTTAGTCTATATATCCATATCTTATATTCTCTATATCTATGAATGGTCCTAGCATCCTTTCTTATACAAAAATTAAAGGATGCAAACAAGCTTCAAACCATCGTACCTATTCCTAACTAATAACTAACAACAACTAAAATCACTCAAATTATAATTCAAATAAGCAAACTTAAAACTAAACAATTTAGAAAGCTAATCTAAAAGGATTGTGCCATCCTTGCTATCTTTCTCTGGAACTTCTAATGCCACTTCTGGGGTCTTCAAGTAGGCACTGATCCATTTATGAATCTGTGAGTGGGAGGGCCATTTAAATTGTGGAACTTCATAAACATTGATAAGGAGATTCCACCACTTCTTTCTTGTGGCAATACATACTTAAATATGAAACTTGGAAAATTTATTCTCCAAGGAAATAATCTTATCCAGAAACATATTAACCTCATTAATTTTGAATTTTTTTTTCTCTTTTAAGTGAGATATAATCCTTTGTGTTAACTCTTCATGTTCTCTCTTCCATTCTTTAATATATTTTGTTTTTCCTACTTCATCAACAATTCTGGGAGTCGCCCAATGTTAGGAAGATATGAAAGTAGACAGATTTTGTTCAATCTTCCCCTCTTCTTGTTCAATATAACTCAAATTATTAGAAATTGTATCCAGCATCTGTGTAGTGGCTTTTATCTATGGAGGTGCATCTGGATCTCTTCACGTAACTTCGTATAACCCATTCAATTCATATTGAGAGGGTTTCCATTTTCTGACCAATTCTATAAACAGAGGCTTGTTTTGCTTGAATGTGTTTACCATATGTGTCGGGATATTAAATCCCATGTGAACTTCATCACATTTGTTCAAAATACATTTTATTCTGAAAGACAACATCTCTTCTATGTTCATATAAATAGATTCTTTATGAAAATCCCTGGGCTCCTCAGAGTCCTTCTTTGTTTGCACCGGATCTGCTAAAACTTAGTGAATATTTCTATGCATCATCATGGCTTTGTTGGCATCTGAAGATTTGAATTGGAAGAGTTCATTCTCCATTAGTGAGATTTTTAGATATAATTCATTAATCACTTTATTCATCTCCATTTCCTTTGTCTGTGATTCCTCAATTTTATCCTGCAGGTGTTTCACTCGGGCTCTATTGAACATGGCCTTAGGCATCAAGTCTGAGGCTGATGCGAATAGATTTCTATTGTTAATGGTATTAACAATAGTCATTCCCTCTAAAATATTTTCTATATCAACCATCTTAGGCTTTCTATCCCCTTTAAAACTGACCCATGTGGCTAAGGTCTCTGTTTTCATATCAAACCCAGATCCTTCAATATTTTCCAAGGTATTGAATTTTGACACAAATGTGGGATCATCTTGCTTTCTTAATTGATCTAATAAAAACAAATCCTTTAATGTGATTTGAGGCACAATCAACATATTACTATTTTTCACAATTTCTCTGGCCTCCTACATAGTACATATCATTTCATCCAAATGAAGCTCATCAATCACCTTCTTCACAATTGGTTCATGTTGGGACTCCCCACACCCATGAGTCTCAATTTTTTTTCTCTTTGAAAACCTTCATTTTATACTGTATCCAAAAGTATTTAAACTCTTTTGTTTTGGTGAAATCATCCCCTTGAAGGAATCTAAGATAAATGACTTCTCTTTTATCATTTGTATCAATTGGAGCATCATCCTCAGGAGTCTAAATTTTGTAACCATGGATTTCATCTTGGAATGTAGGGGTTGGAGATGCAGGCTTTGTCTCTTCTTCTCCTCTTAGTCCCCTCAGGATGTGTGCCACTTCTATTGAATCACATTCATCATCTGGATCATTATAGGAAACCAATGAAACAACATTCTCTTCTTGTTGCACCGAAGGAGGAGAGTTTGAATCTGAATCACATAGAATTAATTTTATCCTTTTCTTAGGAGGTGAAAGTGCCTTCTCAACTTCCTAAGGTTTTTCCTATTGCTGACTTTTTCCACACGGATTCTTAAAATCCTTAATACATTTATCAATCCTTAAAACTTCATTTTTCTCTTCATCATGAAATATAGGCATACCTTTCTTGAGCCTTTCTCCTTCAATTTTCACTAAAATTCCCCACTTCTTAACCTTTTGAAAAATGGCTGAGACCTCATCACAATTCCTTATCAAATCTTCATCATTATTTAATTGGTTTTTAAATTTGGAAACCATAGACTAGATATGTTCTTCTGGGTCATAATCTCTTCCATTTTCACTATCCAATCTATAATTATTTTTCATATACTCTTTCAATTCATTCAACATACTCAACCCAATAGTGAACCCAACAAATATTACAACATGAGGAATATATGTGCCTTTCCTTCTTGGAGCTATAACCTCTCTTTCCAACCACAACATCTGCCACATGAATTCTAAAAAATATGTCCTCTCTGACACATCTGTAGGCATCTTTTGAATTCTAAAAATATGTCCTCTCTGACACATTTGTAGGCAACTTGTGAATTCTAAAAAATATGTCCTCTCTGACACAACTATAGGCAACTTTTGAGGCCGCTTCCTGCATCTGTAAACTCTAATCAATGTATATTTGGGTTTACAAATCCAATCCCCAAAGTTATGAGGATACTTCTTCTTAGGAAAATACTCCTTTGGCCTAAGCATAGCCTTGATATTTTGTGGAACTCTTTCCTTTTGATGTCCTAGGAGCCTAAAAATCCATAACACAAATACCTCATGGAACTTACTATAATCATAATCTCTACTATTTATGTCCCAAGTTTGACACCATAACTGCATTGGCAACTTGTTACCTCTCCGATCATTTGTAGTTAATTTCAAAGAATTTCTTAATTCTGAGACATTTTGGTACAAAATTAGATGCAATTACAGATAGTAAATTTTGAGTGGTTTGGTCATTTTCCATCTTGTCAATTGTTGATGCAATAACCTCTCAATCTTAGTAGAAAAATAAAATTCCAAATAAAAATTAGGGTTATGAATTCTCATTGACATATACATAAAATCCAGAGGCATTCTTGACTTAGCCTCTTCTCCACACAATTGAGCCCATGCAAAGTATCTAATCTGGAAAAAACCCATGAAACTGTTTGTTAAATGCAGGGCATTATTATCTACCAGGATCATTCAATTATCAAAATCTCTCTTCATAAAATATCAAATTTCCCTAAACCCTACACTCTTCACCATTCTCTCATAATCAATAAAAATGACTCTGTCAATTTTAGTCAATGCTTGTTTTCTCAAGTTAAAACATTCCTCTACGTATGTCCTAGATATAACTAACAAAGGCATCCCATCCATTTTTCTTATTGTTCTTGTCTCTGTTTTATAATGCTCATCTAATACACTTCTAAGCTTCACATCAACACTTATATTTGGTACTATAGCCTTTTCCAAATCCAATTTCCAAGGGTTGCATCTAGGTTCCTTCTCATCTATGTTCGCATAGAAAAACCAAAATAAAGGCCTCCCAATGATTAGGATTGTTGAGTCCCTACACTCCTTCCACTCATCTAAGAAAATGTTCTATGTGCCCATATTTGTTGACCCTTGTAGTAGGCTAAGTAATGTGTGTTGTGGGGGTCTCTCTTTGTGTGTTTTTTCTTTCTCAGAGACTTATTTCTTAACATTTCCTTCCTTCTTCTTAAACATTTTGAAAATTCAACAATTTACAAGCTCAGAAGAGAGTTTTACTTACTAGTTTGAGGTGTGAAACTATGTACCTTCTTAGCTATCTCCATTTGCTCCACTTTCTTAGTTCAATCTTCATTGTATTCGACAATTTGAGCTAGACCACTATGCCATATTTATAATCGATCAATTTAATGCTCATTTACTTCTAACACCACTTATGAGACATTTCAAATGTGCGAAAAAACTTGTCAGTATACTTCAACTGTCAAATCGACCACCTTTCTAATTATTGTTCACCTTTTTTCCATTTCTATAAACATTACTATGTCCTCCACTAAATAGTGAAAAGTAGCTATTTTATAATCATTTTTTATATTGCCCGCGCAATAGCGAAAAATCGGTATCTCGTCAACTTTATTTTCTGCCCTTGCGCAAACCTTAAATTTTTCCATTTCGCTAACCATTAATATGTCCTCCACTAAATAGTGAAAATTTGTTATTTTTTTATCCTTTTTACGTTGCTCGCACAATAGAAAAAAAAATTGCTATCTCGCCAACTTCATTTTATGCCTTCGTGCAAATGCAAAAATTTTCCATTTCACCACTGCTAACTTCATGACCCGCAAAATAGAAAAAAATATCCTTATTAATTGTTTTAAAGGAAATTTCTTATTATGGCCAGTTCAATATGCCCATGCTCTTGATTTTTAGATAGCCTTTATGCTTCGGGATGTAAACTTTCATAGTGACCCAACAGTGGCTCTTTCTGGGGACGCATACTCCTTGCGAGTATAGGGAGAATTTAGTTATCTCTGGAAAGTAGACTAGGGTGAACCCACAATAGTGGGTTACACTTTTTTGGATGAAGAAATTCCTCCTGAAATTCGCAAAGAAGGCGGATTTAGAAAATACTTTCTATCGAAAGTCCTTGAATATGGAAATTTCACTCAATTACTTTTGATAGAACGTAGTTTCTATCGAAACCCTCTGATTAGAGGCCATTTGTAGAGGCTAATAGAAATCTGTAGTTTTCATGGCTTTGGGGCTCAAGCGTGGGGCTCAAATGAAAGAATAGGGAGACGTCCTTTTGCAGCTCACAAGTACTCTAAATGATCTTTCTAACGAATATAGATTTGACAATTTTTGAATTAATTAGGTCTATATTTTTTGACATGCATCAAATGTAGGTTTTTTATCAAATATAAACCTCCAAGTTTGACGTTCAATGAAAATAGTAGAAAAGAGAATTTAAAAAAAAAAAACATTTCCCTCTGGCTTCGAGTCTACTTACTATCAAAAAAATTTTGAATTTTGATAAATACACAACAAGTTATAAGCTATGCAGTCAAGGTATGTCAAAATTATGGTTTACTCTAGTTCAAACATTCATAAAATATGAAATAATCATGATAATGTCATAAAACCAATTACATGCCCTCCGTATGGATGTTACGAAACCTAATTTGAAAGAAGCACATTGATATCTATTTTAGAAAAAAAGTTATGCTCTATGAAGTCAATGTAACTTTTTGAAATTGAAGTTTTCAACAACATAGCAGTTTTCATGGGAGAAAAAAACCATTCAAATCAATTCAAAAAAAAATAAAAAAATATCTTTATAATCTAGAAAAAAAATGCTAAAATACTCTAGTATACTTCATCTTCTGATTTCAAACGCTTTAACGACAATATGCATCTGAATCTGAATTTTTTTTTCAAAATGTAGACTTCAATGTCCGTTTAGGCAAAAAAGTGTAACTCGCTATTGTGGGATCACCCATCAACAACAAAAAAAAACATGAAATATAATAAAATACACTAATATGTACAAGGAGATACTTCCTGTATGCCTTAGAAAAATAAATGCTTGATATATTGACCATGCACTGGGAACTCTTGAGTGTGACCATCAGTGCCTTGCAAGAAGTAAGAATGTTCTCCTCCCTTTTCAAAAATGATATATGGTCTGAACCACAAAGCCTAAAATTTACCATGCTTTCCTTTGTCCTTGTCCTTGGCATTCCACATTAATACCCAATTTCCTTCTTGAAAAGAACTATCACTCATCCTCTTATCATGCAAGGATTTCACCTATTGTTGCTTCTTGATATTTTTCTTCCGTGCATCTCTTCTATATTCTTCTAATTAAATTACTGCATTCATCCTATCCTCCATAGGATCTAAATCTTCCAATTGTTCTTTTGTGATAAATTGATAAACAAGCAATAAATTGTGCAGAGGCAATCTTGTTGTTTGTCCATACACTAATTCATATGGAGAGTATCATGTTGACTTCTTGACTGTGATTATGTCTGTCCACACTGCCAGGTTCAACTGGGAATCCCAAGCTCTCTTATTGTTGTTAAGCATCCTTATGATTATCTTCAATATATTTTTATTGCTCGACTCAGACTTTCCATTCCCTTGTGGGTGATATGGTGAAGAGTAGGACACTGTAATTCCATATGACTTGCACAAATCAGAAAACTCCTTAGGCCTAAAACACATCTCATTATCCACCATAATTTTATTTGGAACTCCAAATCTGGTCAGGATATTTTCCATCAAAAATTTGATTACCACTTTTCTAGTAGATTGTCTCACTGGTATGACTTCTACCCATTTTGTGAAATAGTCTATGGCCAGAAGAATCTTCCTATGTCCTCCACTAGATTTTTCTATAATTTCTCCTATAAAATCAATTTCCCACATTCAAAATGGCTCCTCGGTTTGGAGTGGTCTAAGAGGCAATGCACCATTATATATCAATTTTCCTAAAAATTTCTAACATGCTTCACATTTTTTTATATATGCATAACAATATTTAAAAATGGACAACCAAAAGTAGCCTGCTCTGAGGATCTTATGAGCATTCATTTTTGCTGAGAAATGTCTACCACATACTCCATGGAATTATTTGAGAATTGTGTCAACCTGATACATATCCAAACAAAAAATAAAAATACCATCTCTATTTTTCCAATACAAGTCTCCCTAAATAAGCACATACCTAGCTGCCTAAAGCTTAATGGTTCTTTTCTAACTATCATATAGCTCATCTCTAAATTTCATATGTTTCAAATAATAAATTCTATCAGTATACCAAATACATCTTGCAATACTCACCTCTGTATTTTCACTCTCAACCTTATTCACGAGCAAATTCTAAGTTAGATTAAGCCATGAGCTTAGAAAGGCCTAGTCCCCTTACCAATTTGGTTATTTGAATATTTATATGAAACTCTTGTACTCGGTTTATCCATTTGCATATTTTTCTAATAGTCTTTGATTGTCTGAAAATATCTTTAACAATAACATTTGGCACATAAGAAACCACAGTCTCCCCTACAAGGTATGGTGTAAAAGATTTGACTGCTTTTACCAAAGCATAAGCCTTTTTCTCAAATAAATCATAATTTAATTATGATGCTTGCAGGAACTTTCTAAAAAACGCTACAGGTTGTTCATATCCTTCCTCATTTTTATGCAAGATTACTACTACTATGATGTGGTATGAAGCAAAAGAAAATATCTAAAATGGCTTAGTGAAGTCAAGAGACTTCAGAACCGAAGCTTCTTTGATAGCCTTGTTGATGTTTTCAAATGCTTCCAAGGCCTCATTAGTCCACTTAATTTATGCTCCTTTTTTCAATATTTTTGCAAAAAGCTTAATAATTTCAAAAAATTTAGAAACAAACCTTCTTACCAAATTAATTTTCCCAAAAAATGATTGCATAGCCTTGACCATTTTTGGGATTTGAATCCTATCAATGACAAATTTTCTTTCAAGAACTATTTTTACTCCATCCTTGGATACAATATGTCCCAGAAGCTTCCCCTCTGTAACTCCAAAATGACATTTTTAGGGTTAAGAGATATACCATACTCCAAGGCTCACAGGAAATGTTTTTCCAAGTGATTACACTGATCTTCTTCTCTTTTTGATTATAAAGGCAAGTCATCTTGGTACACAACCATAATGAAATCAATCAAACCCTCAAATGCAACATCTATATCTCTTTGGAATGTTTCTCCTGCATTTGTAAGACCGAAAGGCATCCTGGCATACACATAAGTCCCTCATGGTATAGTAAATGATGTCATATACTATTCTCATTCTTTTACTTTCACTTGATTATGCCCAGAAAATCCATCCATCATGGACAACAAATCATTTCTAGTCACATTTTCCAGGAGTGCTTCCATATTTGGTAATGCATAGTTATCTTTTAGAGATGATATATTCAAGTTCCTGAAATCTACACATAATCTTATATCACCATTCTTCTTCCTCACTGGAACCAAGTTAGACACCCATGTTGAATGTCTAATATGATTTATTATTCCAACATCTCTTAATTTCACAAGTTCTTCCTTCATCTTAGGGGCCAAAGTAGGTTTTATAGGGCTTTGTCTTTTCCTAAAAGGTTTAGCATAAATTTTTAGGGGAATTTCGTGCTGAAACAAATCTACTTTGTAGGCCTTGAGATCATCATATGACCAAGCAAAGACCTTCCTATACTTCCTTAACAAGAAAATTATATTATACATGCTTTTAGGAGCAAGTTTCTTTCCTATGAAAACTTCCTTCAGAGTGCACTCATTTTTCAAGTTAATCTTTTCCACTTTATCACAATCTGTAGAAACCTTCTTTGCTCGAAAACTCTCTTGATTATCAAATATCTTCTCCAAAGATACTAATCCTTTTGGAATCTTGTTTGTCTTCAATTGTATAACATCTTTTCCAAATAGGATCTCTCTTCCTTCATGCTCTTCCACATAATCATTTCAATCAATATGTTGAGTTTCATATTGGATTTCACATGTGAGAAACTTTGTTAAGTCCTTGTCATCTTCAAAAACTGTCAGTTTTGAATGTTGTCAAGTACAACTAGCCTAAATTTAATCTCAACTTGAACTATCTCATCAAAAGGAAAATCATTATGTCTAACAGCAATATTATCAATGAAATCAACAACAAATTTTTTAGATCTATCAATCCATTGAATGGAAAATGCATCAAAAAGTTCTAAATTATCCCAAACCAAGTTTCTATACATTCTTCACCTAGCATTCCTTGTGGCAAAACTATCTCTTGTGAAATAAACAAATCTGAGTCACCATATATAGATAATACCTTTATTCCATGCCTAATTACAATATTCAACCCTAATATAAGAGCTTCATACTCAGCAACATTATTAGTGCAATCAAAATTCAATAGAAAATAATACTTGAAAGATTTACCAAGCGGAGACATAAAAACCACACCAACACCATTGTCGTCCTTGCTACATGCTCCATCAAAGTACATGTGCCAAATCATTTTAGGATAATCTTTTTCATGCAATTCAATAGGGTTAGTATTATTAAGGATTGGCTTAGTGATACTTACCTAAAAATTCTCCATGTCTGAATGAAAAAAATTAGATGTCGCTTATGGATCAACCTCTTTAATTATGTAAGGAGACATTGGCTCCCTATCAATCCTTACCTCTCTTCCATTTATAGGGATTTTTGCATATGATAAATCCAACTAGACATGTCCCCATACCAAGTTTGACCACCATCTAGACAAGAGCATTCCATAGTTGGCAAGAACCTCCACCACTGTGATATCAATTTTGTAGGATGCATCATGACATGTTCGAAATTTGAACTCCACACCTTTCATGATTCCCACCACTAGGACTGATCTATTGTCCATAGCATAATATTTTCCATATGTAGTGTCCACATTCAATCCAAGCTCCTTCATGACATGGGTTGGCATGATATTTACTATTGCCCCTGAGTCAATCATGTAAATGTTGACCAACTTGTTATTTATCAGAAATGTTAAATAAAAAGGATAAACTTGAGATGGACTCTTATTTATAGTAGTTCCTAAATAAATTGTTGGTGGTTCTTCATTATCTTTCTTTTTCTCAAAATATTCTTTAGGAATTTCTACACCACACAATCTTTTCAAAGTTTCCTTTCTATAATTAGGGAATTTTATGGTTTCCATTAGAAGAACATAAATTTTAACCTGTGATAAAAGCTTGAGACATAAAGGAATTTTAGTTAGAAACTTTCATACCAGAAACCTGCTTGTCTATAGGCTTGGTTAACTTTGGAGGTTGAAATCATTATACCTGTTGTTTTGGAAGATCTTCGTTTCCCTTCTTTGATGTGTCTTCTTTGTTACTATCCTTCTTTGGAACCTTTGCAAACATCCCTATAGGATTTCCTTGATCAACATTTACCATCCCATCCCTTAGTTGATAATTTCTTCTAGATTTTTCCACAACTGCTTTGATATATGCTCTTTTTTCTTCATCAGTTAACCTTCTTACTACAGGGGAAATCTTCTTCATTAGAGAACACTTTTTGAACACTACTTTGTTGATCCATTCTTCTAGTACCAACATTAGGAGTATACTCATCTTCAGAATAATTGTCCTTATCCCTACTCCAAAATGGTTTTGATGACAAGACATTAATTATAGGTCATTCATCATATTTTTGGTTCCCTTCCTCCACTATGGTTTCTGTGATTACACATTGATCTAGTGAATGAGGTAGTATACACACTTCACACCAATGACCATTTTCCACCAAGTTATTAGCTTTCCTCAAAGGATCAGGAATTTCCTCATTTTTCTTTATACTTACTAGTTTTCCATCCTTCCAAGTGGTATTATAAGGCACATCACAAAGTCTAAACCTATCATTTCTCCGGGTTGGCAACCTGTCACTCCTATCTTGTTTTACCTTTAGATATTTGAGCATGTCCATTACTTCCTTCAAATAATCTCTCTTAGGATTTTTGGGATTATACAACTTTGAATTTTATCTTTTATTTACTCATCCATAATCTTTTCTATCATTTTCAACAATCATGGCAGTTTTGAATGCTTTTTGTAATGTATTTGGTCTGTGGGACCTGATTTCATAGTGGGTCTTGCTATGAAAAGCACTCAGGTAGAAGTCTATCAATAATGAGTCCAAAGGTCTAATGTCTCTAGGTATTATGTTTATAACTTTATTAAACCTCTTATTAAACTCTGCTACTAACTCATTGAAGTTCTTCTTTATGTTGGTTAGTTCATGAAAAGAAAAGGATGTGTCATTGTGGTCACCAAACTACTCAATAAATTGATTTACAAAATCAAACCAACTTGAAATAGACCTATCAGGATGCCCTCTATACCATTTAGTAGCATCTTCTATCAAATATTGGACGTATAACTTCATAAAAACATCTTCATTATTTTCCTCCAATTCTTCAATAATATTTTTCAAGTTAATCACATGCTACTCAACAGACTCAACTATATTCCCTAAAAAATTTGGAATGGTAGTACTTAACTCATTTTATATGGGGTTTGGATATCCAAATATCCCATAAAAATCTAGTTGTTTATATCTTTCTATCACCATGGGTTCCCTTCTTCCTTGATCTACATTATGATGATTTGCATTTTGTCCTCTAGGATTTTGGTGATTTATGCCTCCTAAATTCATGGCTTTGTAGTTCTAACCACCATTATACTGATTACCCATATTTTTTTCCTTGGATTACCATGGCCATTATTTTCCCCACTTTTTGGTTGCCTCTAATGTAGATCTCTCTCATTATGTTTTCCATTTCTTCCCCCATGCTTGTTTCAAACAAGGGGTTGGTATGACCAGTGTTGAATATTTGCTCTCCATTTTTCCTATGAGGAGGATTATATCAAGATGTTCTATCATCCCTTGCTATCTTTTCTTCTTGAATCCTTTATTCTCTCATCCTTACATCTCTCCACCTTTCTTTTCTTGGTCTTTCTTTTTATTTTCTCTTTATTTTGGAGAGGAGAGTGCACTTCTTTGTATTCCCAGCCTCTCCAGTATCTCATCTGGTTTCCTTCTAATATCTTTAGCCGTCTCTTCATCTCTCGAGCCATTATTAGCCATCTTAATAAAAATAGCATCCCATTATCAATCCTCTTCTTCCTCATCCTCTTCTTCTACCTGATGGATTTATGGTTCTTCTATATCATTACTGCATCAATTTGAAAAAAAGGATTCCTATTTTCTTCAAGGGTGTGATCATTTATTTGTACATTGTCCTTATTATATGAGTTCCTTTCCTTGTCAATGAATTTCTGGTATCATGTGAAAGAAATGTCTGATATATTCTTAATTCTACTTAAATTACTTTTAGGGCTGAAGTCTATATGGTTAGTATCTCCTTTATGCAGATACCTTCTTCCCCACATGAACTTAAGTGCTAGATTCCTAGGAACTTTATTTCTACTAATGCAAATCAAGTCTTTTCCCATGAAATGAACAAATCAAAAAGTAGAGTTGCCATCCTTACTTGAAGGGAAATACATTGTTGACTTCTGAGTCATTTTTTCTGGTAGAGTATACCTTAACAAAGATTCTATAAATTTTGAACAGTCCCCAGCAGAGTTGCCAATTTGTTGGTGCCAAAATCAACATATTGGAAATCATATGAGCTTACTCTCTCAATTATGGGATCTCCAATTAAACTTGGCCAACAAATAGGAGTGATCAATTATGATCCTACTCCTCTACACTTTAGGCTCTATAGGACCTAGGTGGGTGAACCTATTTCTCAACCCTAATCTTCTAGTTGGAGACTTTTTATAGCAGATAACAATATATGAAAATATAGTGATCTCTTAAGATGGAAAGTGGTTCTCAAGAATGATCAAATTACAACTTGAATAAATGTTGAAAACTTTGAATTTCTTTCTTATGAATGCTTCAAAATAAAAGGGGTATAATGCTCATAAATTAAGAATGTGCTTGATAGAACAATGAACCTTACAATTTTAGAAATATTCTATGAATTATGAAATGATCCTTAGATCAGTCCTTTATCTAATATTTTGTAGATAGAGTCAATCCTTGACCAAACCCTCATGTACAACTCTGTGAGATAGTGAATTACACACCATCCACTACCATATATACAGAAAAAATATCTATGCAAAAAAAACCTTAGTCTAATTGAATTTAATTTCACTGAGAAAACCAATTAGACAGAGTTACATAGACAACACTTCATATGCAATCGTTGATGATCCAAGATTAACACTGCAACTCAATCTTTTACCAAATATTAAATGATAGTAATTGACTTAGAATCAATAATCATAGATGACTAGTTTTGTCAAAAGTAAATGAACGTACAATATTCAATTTGGATAGAAAAGAGGGTCTTTGTATTATTTCAAAAAAATAGGTACAATTGATATGTGCTTCAGTTGCATTGCCCTATACAATCATCTTCAAAATACTATTATGTTCTTCATATTTTTAAGTCTATATATCTATATCTTATATTCTCTATATATGTGAATGGTCCTGGTATTATACAAAAATTGAAAGCATGCAAACAAGCTTAAAAACATTGCACCTATTCCTAACTAATAACTAACAACAACTGAAAGCACTCAAATTACAATTCAAAAAACAAACTTAAAACTAAACAATTTGGAAAGCTAATCCAAAAGGATTGTGTCATCCTTGCTATCTTTCTCTAGAACTTCTGATGTTTCTTCTGGGGTCTTCAAGTAGTCACTGATCCATTTATGAATCTATGAATGGGAGGACCATTTAAATTGTGGAACTTCTAAAACATTGATAAGGAGATCATGGCACTTCTTTCTTGTGGCAATATAAACTTCAATCTAAAACTTGGCAAATTTATTATGCAAGGAAATAATATTATCTAGAAACATATTAAACTCATCAATTTTGAAATATTTTTTCTCTTTTAAGTGAGATATAATTCTTTTTGGTAACTCTTCATGTTCTCTCCTCCATTCTTCAAGATATTTTGTTTTTCCTGCTTCATCAACAATTCCAGGAGTCAACCATTGTTTGGAAGATATGAAAGTAGACAATTTATGTTCAATCTTCCCCTCTTCTTGTTCAATATAACTTAAATTATTATAAATTGTATCCAACATATATGTAGTAGCTTTTATCTATGGAGGGGCTTCTGGATCTCTTTGCGTAAATTCATACAACCTATTCAATTCATATTGAGAGGGTTTCCATTTTCTGACCAATTTTGTAAACAAAGGCTTGTTTTGCTTGAAAGTGTTTACCATATGTGTCAGGTTATTAAATCCCATGTGTCCTTCATCATATTTGTTCAAGATATATTTTATTTTTAAATACAATCTCTCTTCTAAGTTCATATAAACACATTCTTTATGAAAATCCATGGGCTCCTTAGAGTCCTATGTTTGCACTAAAACTGCTAAAACTTGGGGAACAGTTATATGCATCATCATGGCTTTGTTGGCACCTAAATATTTCAATTGGAAGATCTCATTCTACATTAGTGACATTTTTACATATAATTCATTAATGACTTTATTCATATCCATTTCCTTTGTCTTTGACTCCTCAAGTTTATCCTCCAGGTGTTTCACATGGGCTCTATGGGACATGGCCTTGTGCATCAACTCTGAGGTTGATGCCAATGGATTGGTATTGTCAATGGTATAAAAAATAGACATGCTCTCTGAACTATTTACTATATCAACAACTTAGACTTTGTAACCCCTTTGAAACTAACCCATGTGGCTAAGGTCTTTGTTTTGGGATCAAACCCAGATCCTTCAATCTTTCCCAAGGTATCAAATTTTTACACAAATGTGGGATCATATTTCTTTCTTACTCGATCTAATAAAAACAACTCCTTTAATGTGAGTCCAAGATTAATCAATATATTACTATTTTTCACAATTTCTCTAGCCTCCTGCACAGTACATGTGATTTCATTCAAATGAATCTCATCAATCATCTTCTTCACAATTATTTCATGTTGGGACTCCTCAAAACCCATGAATCCAAAAAAAAAATTCTCTTAAAAATTCCTCATTTTATATTGTATCCAAAATTCTTTAAACTCTTGTGTTTTCGTGAAATCATCCCCTTGAAGGAATCTGAGAGAAATAGATTCTCTTTCATCATTTGTATCAATTGGAGCATCGTCCTCAAGATTCTACACTTTGTAACCATGGATTTCATCTTGGAATGTAGGGGTGGAGATGTAGGCTTTGTCTCTTCTTCTCCTCTTAGTCCCCTTAGGATGTGTGCCCCTTCTGCTGAATAAGATTCATCATCTAGACCATTATAGGAAACCAATGAAACAACATTCTCTTCTTGTTGCACTAGAGGAGGAGTGTTTGAATCTGAATCACATAGAATCAATTTTCTCCTTTTCTTAGGAGGGGAAAGTGCCTTCTCAACTTCCTTAGGTTTTTCCTGGTGCTAACTTTTTCCACACAGCTTCTCAAAATCCTCAATAAATTTCTCAATCCTTAAAACTCCATTTTTCTCTTCATCATGAAATCTAGGCATACCTTTCTTGATCCTTTCTCCTTCAATTTTCACCAAAATTCCCCACTTTTTAACCTTTTGAAAAATGTCTGAGACCTCATCACAATTCCTTATCACATCTTCATTGGTATTTAATTGGTGTTTAAATTTGGCAACCATAGACTAGATATGTCCTTCTGGGCCATAATCTGTGTCATTTTCACTATCCAATCTATAATTATTTTCAATATAGTCTTGCAATTCATTCAACATACTTGACCCAATAGTGAACCCAATAAATTTTACAACATGAGGAATATATGTGTCTTTCCTTCTTGGAGCTATAACCTCTCTTTCTAACCACAACATCTACCACATGAATTCTAAAAAAGTGTCATCTTTGACACATGTGTGGGCAACTTGTGAGGCCACTTCCTGCATCTGTAAGCTCTAATCAATGTATATTTGGGTTTAAAAATCCAATACCCAAAGTTACGAGGATACTTCTTCTTAGGAAAACACTCCTTTGGCCTAAGCATTTCTTTATCTTCTGTGGAACTCTTTCCTTTTGATGTCCTAGGAGCATAAAAATGCATAACACAAATACCTCACGGAACTTACTCTAATAATAATCTATACTATTTATGTCCCAAGTTCGACACCATAATTACACTGACAACTTGTTACCTCTCCCATCATTTATAGTTAATTTCAAAGAATTTCTGAATTTTAAGACATTTTGCTACAAAATTAGATTTAATAAAAGAGAGTAATTTTTGAATGATTTGGTCATTTTCCTTCTTGTCAATTGCTGATGCAATAACCTATCAATCTTAGTAGAAAAATAAAATTACAAATAATAATTGTGTGTGTGTGTGTGTGTGTGTGTGTGTGTTTGTTTGTTGTGTATGTATGGAAAATGTTGTGTGTGTGTGTATATATATATATATATATATATATATATATATATTACCTCCTAATCCAAGACAAGGAGATCCCAATTGATTAACCGAAAGGAGATGACCAATGCAAAAAGGAATCAACTAGTTATGGATAAAGAGGGGAAGGGGGTCTAATTTATTAATTATAAAGTAAAACAATAGATCTGAAAGATTAGGAGTAAATGAAACACTTATCTTGAAATGTAACAGATCTGGAAATTGTTATTTTTTGGTGTCTGTATTGGGTTTCTAGGAATTCTGCAACCTGCCCTGGCTTGAAAACACAGAGACGGAGAAAACCCAGAAATCATTTTCTTTTTTGAGAAAGGACAACCTTGACCCAAATGCGGGGGCACAATTGTACCCCTTTATGTTGACCTTGACCTGCGCTACTCTGATAAAAATTTTGTTCGCAAATCCTGAAAGTTTGCCGAAAAGGGTATCTGAATCTACTCTATAATTCTCTATTCTATATCTGTGCCTACAAGAAAAATGGTTTTGTTTGTTGGGGGAGGGGTTTGTCTTATTCAAACCTTGATTTAGGAATTAACCTTGAAATCAAAACTGAAATGGAGAATGCTAGCAAGTAGTAGAAGTAGATCTAACAACGAAGCTATGATATTCAATAGATATGCAATTATATTTCGAATGTAAACAAGTATGTTAATATGAAAGCTTAGACTCAACATTAAAAACCAAAAATGTAAATCAAAACCTCCATGATTACATGATTGGAATCCACCTTGAAGGATCAATGATGAATCTTGAGGATGCACAAAGGATATTGAAGGAAGATCACACCACCATGATGGATAGATCTAGGGTTTGAATGATGAATCTTGAATGCTTGAACCAAATCTCTTCAAAGGCTTTAATTCTTGAATCCTTGATCTTGAATGGAGAACTTGAATGCTTGAGAAGAAGACTTGAAAACCTTGATTGGACACTTGGAATCTTGAAAGCATGTAGAACAATGGATGCTTGAAAGTAGGTGATCACTTTGATAGATTATGCGTAGATGATCCTTATTGAAAATGAGAGGAGAAGGCTTCCTTATATACTAGTCTAGGGCACAAACTTATAGAGAGGCCGAAATATGAGAATTAAATTCCAATTAGGCTCATACCCCTAGAAGTTGACCTATATTAAATATCTTTTTAAGAGTCACCACTTTGAAGCCTGAAACAACCAACCCGGAAGCAGGAAAATAAACTTTTGAGTTTCCCCCCGCATCCGGCATACTTTCCAATGAAAAAGGGGGACTTGGATCAAGGTCGAGGTTGATCTTGACACAGGGGGTTAAGACCCTTGGAAAATATGCCAAGTGGGGAAAATAGTGCCCAGAGAGGCCTAATCAAGGTCCTAAACAGGCACAAAAGATGAAAAAGGGGCAGAAATTAGAGGACAACATGATAATGGCCCAAAACACCCCCTAAGGAGGGATAAACAGTCTTAACATGGAAGTGCTTCCATTTTAAGATGATACATTAAGCCCCCACTTTAGCGGGAGTATGAAAATCTAACATACTCACGGTAAAGTTAGAAGAAAGACTCCAGAATATCGCAATGAGGTAGAACATCACTTAGTCAAGGCATGAGCCCCCAGGCCAAGGTTTCTAACTCAACATACACGCACAAGGGAACGAAAATAAAGAGAAAACAAAGACACCTAAAAGACACAAAAAAGAGGGGTTAGTACAAAAACAAACCCAAATCAACTAGCAAAGGAAACCTTGATATGAAATGCTTCCTATACTAATATCATATTGGGAAAGCTATCATAAAAGCATAAATGACTACATAATAAAGACAAGAGAAACACTATAAATAACATAGCTTCATGATCTAATCCTACTAGCATGAAAGCGAAAGAGAGAAAAAGAGAGATTGATTACCTCGCCCAGTAAGATGCCCACCTTACCATGAATCGCCAAGGAGGGAGAGCCCAACAGGTAGCCAAACTTGATAGTTCACCCATAAGCTATGCTTTATAGTTGTAATGTGTCTTCTGACGACTTTTGGAATACCAATAGATCCACATTCTTGTATCACTATGGAATATAAAATGTGTGTCTCTTTAGGATTTAGCAACTTGTGTGTGTTACCTTCCAAGGATTTAGCATATTTGAAATTGAAAATGTGTATCTTTTTCAGGATTTAGCAACTTATGTGCATTACCTTCTGAGGATTTAGCAAAAATAAAAATGTGTGTCTCTTCAGGATTTAGCAACTTATGTGCATTACCTTCTGAGGATTTAGCATGTTGTAAAATGTAAACTATAGTATAAGGAAGACCCTATATATGCCCCCCTCCTTATTCTGGCTACCTAATAGACATGATAAGGAAAAGGAGGATACCTACTTCACAAAGTAAGGAGATATCCTATTAGCAACAATGTACACTATATTCTTAGCGAAGAGTATTGACCCTTACATCTAAGAGCATAGATAATCGTGAAAATGATATGTCACTTATGGAAAAAGGATCCTCAAAGAGGAAGATGTCTTATCAATAAGACCCCCACCATATAGGATTGCTTTGGATAAAATATCATCTTTCAAAGAAAATCAAAGAGGGATCAAAGATTCAATCATCAAGCCCCCTGCGATCAAGAGGAAGAGGAATCTTGGAATGAAGGAAGCAAACTCTAATCCAAAGCAAGGGAAAGAGTTTATAAAGAACATAATTTCCAAAATAAAGAAGAGGTGATGACCTAGGACAATCACCTCTCATATAAAAGGGTGTCCATAGCCAAAACATAAGTCAGTATAAGGAAATAATGTTGCAGAATAAACAAATGCCACTAAGCTAAGGAAAGTAGATCCTTAGATAGAGAGAAAGAAGGAAAACCTTGCCCCCCAGGGATGAAAGCAAAGGATATACTAATCAGATCAAGATATTCTATAAAAAAGAAATATATTTTTAAAACAAATGTGTTGGAATTAAGGGGAAGTAGTACTGAGAGGGGAGGGGTGAATCAGTACCTCTAAAACTTTTAGCACCTTACACAATTCATCATTAGTAATCATTCAATTCTAATTTACCAACCATTACTGTTATTCTTTCTTATGTAT
>MU226400.1:467110-488829 GCA_018584345.1 Thuja plicata | reverse complement strand
ACATCATCTTTCTTCTTTGGATCATTGTCAGAATCATAGTGAGTGATATCTTGGATATTATCATCCATGCCTGTATCTAAGTTAATAGGCTCATCATCACTTTCTTGATTGTCCAGAGCAATATGCTAAGGACTTGCATTATCTATCTCCTCCTCTCTATGAGGTGTGTTTGTGAGAATTAATTGCTTCTCAACACTTGTTGACTCTGCCGGTAGATCCAAAAGATGTCTCCATTTGGTTTCTGTCATTGAATCTAGTTCTATAAACTTGTTCTCTAGTACTTTGTAAGCCCTTATTTTGGCTACAAATTTACTTGAGTGTTTCTTTAGTACTTCTTGTATCTCTTCAACTTTGGATTCAGGAGGCATCAGTCTCACAAGAACTCTTTCTCTTGCTTCTCTTTTAGTTTGCAGGGCAAATGATCACTGTTGGTATACCCTTTTACCTAGCTCTTTAGGTATTTGATATAAAAATTCAGTAGGGGCATACTTTTTCTTAATCATTGATTTTATGACAGCCTCTTGTATTTTATTCTGATCCTCTGGATTCAGTGTATCCCATTGCCTGATCTTTTTATCATTCATTGTGCCATGAGTATCAATTGATTTGGTAGCTTCATCTACCGTTTGATTTCTGAAGTTTTTCTTTACTACATCTGGTTCATCATCTTTGGTGTCATCAAAGTCAGCCTTTGTCCTCATAAATTTTTTTATTTTATTTGTTGGTGTGGTTTTGATAGGTTGTTTTTTTGTTCTTTTTGTTCGTTGCTTCCTCATATAGGTCTTTACTTGACCTTTCTTAAGTGGTGTGGTATTGGTAGCAGCAGTTTGACTTTGTGTTCTTTTCTTCTTTGCAGGAGGTAGAGATGGGGGTGTATCAGATTCAGTATCCTCTGTACCTGATTTATTTTCTTCTAGTTCTTCACCGATGGTGCCCTGTTCATCAATTTCCTCTTATTGATCCTGCTCTTCTTCCAAGACCGATAGAATATTCTTGAGATTCTTAACCATTTTATCTTTCCTGTTTATAGTCTTCTTGACTTCTAGGCCATGTTTTATCTTATATTTGTCCTCCTCATATGTTCCAAACCTTGGTTGTTTCTTATCAATGGGCTCATTGATCAGTGCCTCAATTTCACTTGTAGCTAGATCAATATTGATCTCATAGTCTAATGGTGCCAACCAAGCTGTTCTTGGTACAACCGGTTTGATATGTGTGTAGTCTGTGTCTTCCATGAAACATATCTCATCTTTATATTTTTCAACTAGTTGTTCAGGAATCCTAGTTATTTCCATCATCTTTTCCTTGAACTCAAGGAAGTATGCAGACATGACAGACTCAAAGTTTTCTCCTAGTGACTTAATCAGTTCACTATTATGTTGGGTTACCAGTTTGGTAGAGTCCCATACAACTTTTCCTACTGAAGGAAAGTATTCTTGAAAATAGAAAAATGTACACATGATAAGTGATCCAAACTTACATGTGTTGTTCTTTGCAGACCTGATTTTGACCATATTTTCATCAATTTGTTTCAATAGGATCTCACACAGATCCATCTGAATTCTTTTTATTACAATCTTGTAAGTTGTGCTTACTGTTGTTGCAGAAATGTTTTTGATTACGGTAAAAAAAGGTTTTGAAGGGACCCCGAAACCCTTTAACAAAGCAGAGGAAAGAAAGACATTAGAGCCCAGAGAACATCAGGCTGCCCCTAGGAAGGGAGCAGGCTACAAAGGGACAAATCCCAAATTTAGCATTAAGCATAAGCAAGACAAAAAAACAAAAGAAACGCTGGAAGGAAAACAGAGAAAAAGAGTCGCCAGCACCAAAATCAGAATAGAGTTTTCAGAAAACTCTCAGAATCTTCCAGCTGAGTCTGCATAGTCATCACATTCTCTCTCAGCTTCTGGAGGTCCAGATCCTCAACCTTCTGCTTCTTGGATCTTGTTCGGGTACCTGGTCCCATCTGCTGGGAAGTAACAGAATGTTCAGCGATGTCTTTATTACCTTCCAGCCAGTTGCTTAGAGACATCAGATTCTCAAGAGTAGCCCTCATACCAGTATTTACCAGTGTAAGAAAATGTTTCAACATTTCTTCATTCCCACTAATTTTCTTCTAAATGGGAATCATGGCTAACTCAACAGCTTTTTTGATTTTTTCATCAATTTCAGAGCCATGATCATAAACAGGAACATTGATACTATTGGTAGAAACATTTCTGAGAGTAGTCATAGTTTCTTCAATCAAGGAGCTCTTATTTTCCAGCTTGATGCATCTATTCTTAAGTTCAACCAGGTCACTCTGCACCCATTTATCCAAATTGTAGCTATAGATTGACTTATTTTTTGCAATCTCCAGGGGAGACAAGATAATGGTCCTTCTGACCTCAGAGTCCAACCTATGAATGTCTCTTTGTAGAGACTAAGGTTTTCTACCCTGAAGATTCCTGTCACTATCTTCTTTCAAATTCTCCTTCTCATATCTAGGAGAGTCATGGGACTCAAATTTTTCCTCTTCCAGTACCTTAAAACTATTGTCCCCCAAATTTTCAGCATTACTGTCCATTGTATTAACTTCAGCTTCTTTGTTCTTTTCAACCTCTGTCTCTTTCTTCTCATAACCTTCTGTATTAACATTCTTCAAAATAGAAAAGAGATTTTCCCCTATTTTAAGAATGTCACAACAATCCTCTGGGTTTCCTTTGGCATTTGTAATTTCAGGTTCCACCGCATCCTTCACCACAGGGATTTGGGTAGTGGGAGAAAACACAGCAATAGGATCCTTCTGGCGCATCTGGGCATCATCAAATTCTGTTTCCTGAGGGGTATTCTTCTCACCATCAGACTCCTAGATAAGAGGACTAGCTAGCCTAAATGTTGTTCATTCTGCTAGCCTAAAAATTTTTGTACCCAATAACACATGCACCAAATTTTAACTCTTTGTCGGTGATTGTGTTTACTTTGAGACCTCTATTGTCTCCTTCTACATTGGTGAGTTTTGTAACTTCTTTCATGGATGGATGTTTATGTGCCCTAGGCTTGTCGGTTATCGAATAACCAGTGACAGCATGAAGAACATCCTTTGTTATTTTCTTGGGTTGGTCTAGCCATAGTTTGTTGTCATGCATCTTGCTCAATACTAACCTAATCCATTCTGTCTTGAATTCCCTCGGGAAATGTAGGGCATTGGTTAACCCTTTGACCTCCAAGTGTTTGTGTTCTTCGTTCAGTTTTCCTTCGGCATCACATAGCTTCTTAAAATCTTCATCCATTTCTAGATCACCTATCTCTACGATATTGCAGTGAATATAAGACCTAATGTCTTCTATGAGCAAAACCCTAGGTGGAATTTTTGAAAATGCGTCGGCTTCATCAGGTTTTGATGCAATTTCTGGACAGATTTTGTGCTTAGGTTCTACACATGTGCTATTCTTGATTAGTTTCACCACATTCTTCTTTTCATTCTTCAACTTATCATTTCTCAATGTGGTTGCCATTGTTTTTTTTTCAAGTACTTAGGGTTTTCTTGAAATTAGGGCTTTCTTGACAAAACAATGACATAGATCTTTTGGTGCCTTTGGTACTTACTTTGATTCGCAATAGTGATGAGGAATTTTTTCTCTATGCTAAATCGATCTATAAACACTTCTTCTTTCTGCTCTTTAATCGCTTTGATGTCGCTCTGCTTTCTCTTCAAATCGCGGGTGAAAAATGAAGTTGTCCCGTTGACTATTTATAGAATTTTTGACCTAAATATTTGCAATAAATGCTCAACAACTCATTGGGATGTGAAGATGAGTTTCTTCAGGAGGATGTTTCCAATCATCATCGGTGAAGATATGATTCTTTGGGCAGTTGTTAACCATTTTGATTTTACTGACGGATATCGGTATTTTGTCACGACCACTTTTGAACTTTGCTTTCTTACCAACGATCGTCAGGTTACATTGGCATTTTACCATATTTAATAGTGGACCAAAATTTTTTGGTAAGCATAAACAACTCATTATTGTGTTCACCGATGATTTTTGGTAAGTGTTTACTGATGGTGTTGCATTCTTAGATTAGTAACAAGTGAAGTAGTATGCATCTTTTGTTCATGCAGATTTTGACTATCTATCAATTTATATAATGGAACTAATGCAAAATATAACTTGGTATAGTGCAGTTCCATACTTACTTGTTTAGCTCAAGTGGGGTTGGTGGTGTCACTAGATCCATTGGATGGGGTGTCACCATTTGCATTGCTTGGTCCAGCTTCATCATTGCTTGAAGCTTTTATCCACATTTTGTCTCTCGCCCTTTGGATATCTTTAATGGTGTTACCATTGGGATATGTCCTTATTTATGTCACTTTTTCTTTGCAATCTTTCTTGAGGTGACCAACTTTATGATAGTGTAAGCATGCCATTCCGGGGTTTGACTAGCCTCTATACCTTTTGGTCCATGCTCTCATGTAGTTTGCAGCAATGTGACCATATCTACCACATGTTGTACAGTTTGTCCAAGTGTTGCAATCCCATACATATTGATTATTGATTCTCTTTGGCTGATAAGGAACTTCTTTACCTTTTGGCTTCCATGCTTTCCTTTTCTTTTTCCAGCATTCTTCAGATGTGTGCCTAGTCATCTTGCATGTAGGACAGTATTTGTCCATGTAGGTTTCCTTCTTTGGATTTTATATCTTGCTCTTGCATTCATAAGCCTTATGTCCTTTCTTGTTACATTTATAACAGAATCCTATGAATGAAGGTGTGGGTGTAAATTTAGGAGTACCTTTCATTTTACCTCTGCATGCATTTGATGTGTGCCCTTGCTTTCTATAGTGCTTGCATGTTAGATTTCTTGGTCTTGGATTTTCATAGACATTCTTTGGATTTGATGATTCTCCATTTTTGGTAAAGCCTATACCGTTGTTGTTGTTGACTCTTCGTTGTCCCTCAAGAAAGTCATCCATTCTTTTATTGCTTTCTTCAGCCTTTTTGATAATCTCATTATGTTGTTGTTGAATTCTAACCTCATGCTTTAGCTTTTCATTTTCTTCTCTTAGTTCATCGATAATCTGTATTCTCTCAATGAGTTCCACATTTATTCTATTTGCTTCTTGACTCATAAGGATAATTTGATTTGTGAGATCATGGTGATGCTTAGCATGTCTTTAAATTTCCATTTCCTTTTCTTGTAGTTTCTCTGAAATCTGTCTTCTATCATCAATAGCAAGTGTTCTTTCTATTTCAACTTGTCTGGCAGAACTCATCACATCAATCATTCTTACCATCTGGGTCTCTTGACCGATTTGCAGCATCTTTATTTGCTCTGTCAGATGTAGATTGATCTCCTTTAGATTTGTGATGTTCTCTTATGATGTATATGATGTATTACTTGCATTTGATCCTGAAGATTTAAAGAAATCTGGAATCTCTTCTTCTTGATAGTCTATTTCATTGTTCCGGGTAGCCATACCTTTTCTTTCATCCAGTATCTATCTTATTTTGATTATTACTTTTTTATACTATTCATAGAACATCTGTATCTCAAGCTTTTTGTTCTCAATATTCTTATCAAGTTTGTACTTCTCCATTGTATGATCTTTGTTGTTAATCCTTTAAGATTTTCAAGAAGATACTCAAATCTGATACCGATTGTTGGAATTAATGGGAAGTAGTACTAAGAGGGGAGTGATGAATCAGTACCTCTAAAACTTTTAGCACCTTACACAATTCATCATTAGTAATCATTCAATTCTAATTTACCAACCATTACTGTTATTCTTTCTTATGTATCTATTGTTTGTTCACAATATTTAATAGTTTTCAATCATTCATAAAAACATTCATGAAATTGACAAACACATAACACAAGATATGGTATCACATAAAACTCTTGTTAGGAAGTAAAAACTACGGCGGGGATGACACCCACAAAAATTCACTATCTGCATAATGGAAGGGAGCCAGTTAAGGCTTACAATTTGATCACTTCTGATGATCTACCCTGTTAAGAGTATTAAGGTGGAGACGTGTTAAGATCTACTCTGTTAAGAGCTTTAGCAACACTGATTTAAGTGTGCACTTGGTTATGAGATTTACAATAGGACGGTTAAGCCCACCTTTCTTGAAAGGATTTCATTAGTGTACTACACTTGTTAGAATGAGTACAAATGTTGACCTGGTTGTATGCAATCTACTATTGCTGATTTACAGATCCATTAAATCTTTATTCATAATAATATCACCTTAAGTGATTAATGAATACCTTTTCTCTGCTTGTCAGTAGCCTCTATTCTATTCTTGAAAACTGATTAGATTTTGTTTGTGTTCTTCTACATGAATTCTTTGTCTGGTCTTTAGTTTCTCTTCATGGCTACTATCTTCATTGAAAAAAAAATATTCTCAATGGATTGAGCACCTATTTATGCAAGTATTTGACCTATCTTGGAATTCACGTTTTACAATGTTAACTCTCAAATCCAAGGTTTACAACTTGACCTTGATCTTTAGTTTACATGTTTTAAAATAGTAAAACTAATTAAAACAATAACAATTACATTACTTCCTCCACACATAATGGATTTAAAAGCAAATCAAGAAGTTATAAATACAACTTCAATGATTTATCTGACGTGGAAAGTCAGATCCACTTTTTGCGGAATGTAACTGACTGTCAGTTCTTGGTCATCGGTTTGAACTTGCAGTCTGTCGGCATTCCTTGACTGAATTGTTCATTGGGTTCCCTGTATCTTTCGGTAGCCTCTCTTTGTTGTACTGGCAAGTAGCACTTTTTTTACTCGTCAGGTATCTTTTACCTTTTTGTCATCGGGTAACACTTAACAGTGTTTGTCGGGTAACCTTGGCTTTGCATAGTGTTGTGCCCTGTCTGTTGGTGTAGAGTAAACTGATGGTGTCGATCATGTTTTTCTCTAAGCATACTAATGGAAAAATATAATGCCTTCAAAATGTCTTAGAAAAGATATCATGAATACTATAAGAGAGCTATGGATGATTATGAGCAAAGGAAGGATGTAACATATCATAATACAAAACCATAGGGATAAAATATAGAAATAATAACCAATTAAGCTCAAAACAAAATACATGCTAAGAGCATAATGGATCCTAGAAAAATGGAAGAAATACCTCTTTCCCCCCAGTCAAGAGACAAGAGGGGGAGAGATCTATATTATAGAATATCAAGGGGTATTCCCCATATGGAAATTATGAAGAAATTATAATACCGCACGAGAGTGAGATATAATTCCTAAAGAAGCTCTTTCTCTAACATACATCTTGAAATGCACACAATCAACTAGTAAATGTGTATTACTATAGTGAAAAGGACATTTTTAATTGGAGAGAGCATCTTTTGGCATAGGTGTAAAGATTTATTTCTTAGAATCCATTAACTAAACATACACCTTCTTAGCCACATCTTGAGGGGTATCAGGGTAATCTAAGGAAGGTGTTGGAAGAAGAACATGAAGAGGAAGGTGATGATAAAAATCAACCACCTTAAATTGAGGTAGCGGAAAGCCTAGACCATGCATATCTTGTTTAGGAAATAGATGAACCAGATATTTAATACCTTGTTCATTAACACCAAGCTCTAAACCCTTATAACCTTGTTTAGCCACCATATTATATCATGTAGTGTACATATCTTGTAAAACTTCTACAGAAGGTGATTGTTCACAGTGATCATGAGAAAATGTTGTGTAAGGTGGAATGATAGGTTTAGAATAAGTTTCTTTTCTCTTCCCTTTAATATCATCATGGATCGGATAAGAAGGGGAAGGTAAATCAAAGAATTCTTGCACATATGCATCATGAACCATAGTTTGAGCCCCATCATAAGTGTGAGAAGAACTAGGGATAGAAGATGGAGAAATAGGAGTGGGAATATTAGGAATTGGATTAGGAAGGATAGGAATAGGATTAGGAGGATTAGGAAGATTAGGAACTAGATTAGGAAGGATAGGATTAGGGTTAGGAAGATTAGGAAATGAGGTATCATCTACCAAATTCTTCACATAATCCAAAAGAGAAATAAGTCCGCCACACATATTCTTAGTGAAAGTTTTGAAAGTAGGAAGGCTAGTATTAGTCAATCTCATAATAGCATAAGCAAGTGAAACATGAAGACTGACAAACATAATGAAATGGATGATACTCTCATAAACATCATAAGTACTATAAAGAGATGCTAAGAGAAGAATAATGAGGAAAATAACCACACACCAAAGCATCTTAAAGATCTTCATAGTGAATGAAATGCAAGAAATGTTTTTGTATTTTTATGAGTACGTAGATTTTTTTGTATTTTAAAATGCAAGAGCATAAAAGAAAACTAATCTAATATGTATGCAAAAGCTAGTCTTAAAGAAAAGAGGCAAAGCATCTAACACCAAAAAGAAAGAGTTGTCTAGCGCGAGTTAACCGAAAGGAGACAATCAATGCAAAAAGGAATCAAATGGTTATGGATAAAGAGGGGAAGGGGGTCTACTAATGAAACAATTATCTTGAAATGTAGCAGATCTGGAAATTGTTGTTTTCTGGTGTTTGTACTGGGTTTCTGGATATTTTGCAGCCTTCCCTAGCCTGAAAACACAGAGATGGAGAAAACCCAGAAATCATTTTCTTTTCTGAGAAAGGACAACCTTGACCCAAATGCAGGGGCACAATTGTACCCCTTTGTTTTGACCTTGACCTGCATTGATCTGACAAAAAATATGTTCGCAGATCCTGAAAGTTTGTCGAAAAGGGTATCCGAATCTACTCTATAATTCTTTATTTCATACCTATACCTATAAGAAAAATGGTTTTGTTTTTTGGGGGAGGGGTTTACCTTAGTCAAACCTCGATTTAGGAATTAACCTTGAAATCAAAATTAAAATGGAGAATGCTAGAAAGTAGTAGAAGTAGATCTAACAATGAAGCTATGATATTCAATAGATATGCAATTGTATTTCAAATGTAAACAAGTATGTTAATATGAGAGCTTAGACTCAACATTAAAAACCATAAATGTAAATAAAAACCTCCATGATTATATTCTTGGAATCCATCTTAAAGGAAGAATGAATGAATCTTGAGGATGCACAAAGGATCTTGAAGGAAGATCACACCACCATGATGGATAGATCTAGGGTTTGAATGATGAATCTTTAATGCTTGAACCAAATCCCTTCAAAGGCTTGAATGATTGAATCCTTGATCTTCAATTGAGAACTTGAATGCTTGAGAAGAAGACTTGAAAACCTTGATTGAACACTTGGAAGCATGAAAGCATGTAGAACAATTGATGCTTGAAAGTAGATGATCGCTTCGATAGATTGTGCATAGATGATCCTTATTAAAAATGAGAGGAGAAGGATTCCTTATATACTATTCTAGGGCACAAACTTCTAGAGAGGCCAACATATGAGAATTAAATTCCAATTAGGCCCATACCACTAGAAGTCGACCTATATTAAATATCTTTTTAAGAGTCACCACTTCGAAGCCCGAAACAGCTGACCCGGAAGCTAGAAAATAAACTTTTGAGTTTTCCCCCACATCCAGCACACTTTCCATTGAAAAAGGGGGACCTAGGTCAAGCTCAAGGTTGACCTTGACCTAGGGGTTAAAACCCCTGGAAAATATGTCAGGTGGGAAAAATAGTGCCCAAAGAGGCCCAATTAGGGTCCTAAACAGGCACAGAAGATGGAAAAGGGGCAAAAATTAGAGGACAACATGATAATGGCTCAAAAATCCCCCTAGGGAGAGATAAACAATCTTAACATGGAAGTGCTTCCATTTTAAGACGATATAGTTGTATACATTGATCTCTAAAAGTTTCATTGTCAATTATACCATTAAAGGAAACTCTTAATGAAGGAATCTAAAACTCTAAGGGAATAATGGTGTCAGTACCATAGACTAAATTATATGGATATTTTCCTTTCACGGTGCATACACTTGTTCTATAAGCCCATAAAGCATAGGTTAACTGTGTATGCCAATCCTTAGTTTGTTTCTTATCATTCTTCCTAAGAATTTTCTCAATAAATTTGTTAGACACTTCAAATTGACCATTATATTGAGGATAGTAGGGAGTAGAAAAATGTTGCTTAATACGACATTTTTTCCAAAAAAAATGTCACTTCCTTATTCTTAAAAGGAGTACCATTATCAAATATTATTGTTGGTGGAATGCCAAATCTATAAATGATTTTTTCAAGAATAAAATTACGCATGACATCAGTTGTAGTAGAGCGAAGAGGAACTGCCTCTACCCATTTAGTGAAGTAATCAGTAGCAGTGATGATATAAGAGTGTCCTTGAGAATAGGGAGGTGATATTTTGCCAATAAGATCCAAACCCCAAAAATAAAGGGCCATGAAGCTACTTTAGAATGGATTTCATGGGTACGTGCATGGATAATCCTATCATGATGTTGACATTGCAGACATCATTCGACAAAGGCAAAAGAATCTTGTTCCATAGTTTGACAATAATATCCCATACAAAGGAGATTTTTAACTAAGGACTTTCCACCAAAATGCCCACCACAAGATCCTGAATGAGATTCTTGTAAATCAATAGGGATCTTAGTTTTATTTAGGTATCTAAGTAAAAGACCATCATAGGAGTGCCTATAGAGAATGTCAACAAGAATTATATGTCTTGTAGCAAGCTTCTAAATTTGATCTCTAGTATTTATTGTTACTGATTCAGAAAAATTACTATATTTGAGGTAATGAAAGATATGTGAATACCATTCATCTAAATGTAGGCTAATAAAACAAGTCTCGATTCTAGAACTTTCATAAATAACAAGAGTGACAAGACTATGTATGGTGAATTGATAGCTTTCAACATTGTCCTCTAAAGAGATAAGAGATGTTCTTTCCATAAAATATTCATATCAATTACCTTTTATAGGTAATGATGATATAGAATGAGAATTAAACCTAGAAAGAAAGCTTAAATCTAACTTTCGATATTGTGTCAAGTTACTATTCTTAGTTTGATAGGTTCCATTAATTTGTTGCACAATCAATTGTGAATCACCAAAGATATTAATTTTCTAAATCTTAAGGGATAAATCCACTTTGAGTCCAACAATAAGGGATTCATATTATACGCTATTATTAGTGTAATGGAAATTAAGACAATATGAAAAAGGAATGGGCTTCTTTGAGGGAGATACAAGAATAACACTGACATCAACCCCAATTTTACATCGAGACTCATCAAAGAACAATTCCCAAGTATCATCAGTGTCAATTGGTAACAAAATTCATTGGGAAAAGTAATAGGATTAGAAGTTGAGATAGATAAAGGAGCTTCAGCAAGATGATTTATCAAATCTTGTCCTATAATTGCTTTTTCAGAAACAAAATTTAAATCAAACTCACTTAGGAGCATAACCCATTTAGCTAGATGTCCTGACAAGTCAGTTTTAGAGAAAAGATGTTTCAAAGGATCAAATTTAACAATAGCATTGATTTCAGTATTGAGAAGATATTATCAGACTTTTTGACAAGAAAAAACTAAAGAAATACATTGTTTTTCTATTGCAGTATATTGTGTCTCATAATCCACTAACGTCCTACTAATTTAATGCACTGTTCATTCTTTTTCGTTATTATCATGTTGAGCCAAGACAACACTTAAGGAATTATAAGATGCTAAAATATATAAGAAGAATGGTTTATCAGGTTGAGCATGTTGTAATATAGGAGGATTAGCAATATATTGTTTTAATTGTTCAAAATATTGTTTACACTCCTCATTCCAAGAAAAAAGTAGTACCTTTCTTTAACAAGGAAGTGAAAGCTGGAATCGTACGATCCACGAGGTTTGAGAATAACCTATGAATAGCTTGTATTTTTCCTTGTAAACTATGAAGTTGTGAAATGTTTTAGGGAGGTGGAATGTTAATAATAGCATCAATTTTCTCAGTATCCACCTCAATGCCTCTATTAGAGATGATAAATCCAAAATATTTTCCACTATCAACACCAAAAGCCCATTTTTTATTATTCAAGCGCATATTATATTTACGTATGCATTCAAAGATTTTTCTAAGAGAAGGCACATGATCCTTATGAGTAATGGACTTGGAAAGAATGTCATCAACATATTATTGAAGGATCTTATGGATGTAATCATGAAAAATAAGTGACATAGCATGTTGATATGTAGTGTAATGCCCTGCTAGGGAACCCAGAAGGACAAAGCGTTTAACCACTAAAGTTGCAAGTAATTTTATTTTTAAACAAAAGACATGAAAATACTTTACAATGATTACCTAATTCATGAACATGAATATCATTTCTCTTAACAACATAAGTATCATTTAAGATCTAACTCGGCCTATGTCTTCCATAGGTTCCTTAATATTGTTACTTAACAACATGAACCATTCGATTAGTGAGATATTCCTAAACTGCATTATTCTAGATTCATTTTAGTGCACCAAGTAAATATTCCCATCTTAACCATAAGATACTTATTCAATACATATAATAGGTAAATTAAGCTTACTATCAAATCTTGCGACTTTTAAATAAAGAGAAAGATGATTTTATCTTCTTCTTTTACATATTAAAATTTTTCTACGAAAGTTAACCTTTAACATAACCATTCATTTTCCCATGTAACATTTAATGATACCTAATTCCTAATATGAATTATTAACATTTCTTTTTCTTTGCATCATCATAATTTAAACATTTTAATATCTCAACATATCCTAAGTTCCTTTATCAAAATTGTGTTCATACTAGCTAACATGACAATAAGTACACAAAGATCTTCTTTCCATAAAAGCATCATTAACATTAAATAAGGAGATCTATTATATCATTTTTCATTTGAGCATTCAGGTAAGAGAGATTAGCAATAATTAAGATAGGAAATATCCTATGTATTTTATTTCTCCATACACCTTTAGAGGCAATGATTAAACAAAACCATCATTTGAATACTACAATCGAGATACTATCCCATTTCATCATTTCACCATAACTTATTTTGAGCCCTTTTATTTAAGAGATAAAATCCTTATTCCTAGATACAATATTTCATACTAAACTCGATGCAAGAGCATCTTGGGTTCTTGGCAATCTTGTATCAACCAAAAAATATGTTTGTTTGGTTCAGTAGCTTGTTGGAGACTGCTCAGTGAAGTGCTCGATAACTATTCTGTTTGGTCGGTTGAAGGTTTGTCATTTCACCGCTCAGGCTCAATTAATTATCTTGGATAGACTCACTAACGAGGGTCTCAATGGTTGTTCTTAACTTCTCGGTGGTTTCACCGATTGGCCTCTGTGCTTTGTAGTCTTTCTCACCGAGTTGGTTTTTGGCTGTTGGATCTTCTGGCTGACATGTGCATTTAATTTCCTTAGCATAATTAATGTTGGGGTCTCTCATTGGGATGTGTGTGGACTTAAATCTGGGTCTTTTTTTGTTTCCTATATTGGATATTTAGGATATTTGGTACCAACCTCTTTGGTTTCTCTTGTATATATTAGTTTTTTGTTCTTATATTTAGGAGGCAGTTCTGAGTAGTGAAAGAGTTAAAAGATTTGGATCGCAGGTTTGTAATCTCGCATGTATGAAGATTATTCTGTAAAGATCTGAGTTTATATGGCTGTAAATGGGAAGGCCTTACATCTCGACATGTATAATGTTTGATGAAATAATATAAAGTTTTTCTTTCTTTCTCTCTCATTTTGTGTATGTTGCTTCCAAGTTGTGTCTGCAAGTTGTTTTGGTAGCTGGGAGTGCCTTGGGCCCTAGTTATCCATCCCTCCTTGCATCAAAACCTAAGTTAATTTCCTTTTTGAATGGACACTATGTAATAAAAGAGTCATGATCAAGTATCACAATCAAATTTACTTTAGCATAGATAACATATAATCTTATCCCTTTTCTTTCACCTAGATCTACCCATTCCTTACACTTCTTGAAGTACATCACATTACAACATTGTTCATTTATAGATGTCTCTATTCAGGAGCTCACAAATACATAAATACATATTACATCAAGTAGAAGATACATTTTATAATAGAAAAGTCTTCAACTGTAATCCTGGAAGGAAGCATGCACTAGGATCATCCATAAAACCATGAACAATACCTCGTTATAAAAAAGATTAACCACCCAACCATGTGGATCCAAAAGTTTCATTCCCAAGGTCCACACAAGATGTATAAACTAGGATATTCCTAAGTTGTCAGTAGCCTTTCCCCAAAATCACATCACAAAAGGATGAATAATAAGGCAAATAGGACCACCTGAGACATGATCATCAATAACAAGATCTCTAAAATGGGTTCCCTACCCATAAATACAAATTATGAAGGCATAAAGAAACCCCATTAAGACATTATAGAAGTCATAAAAATTCCACAAAATCAATTTATTGAGTTTAGAAAACCAATAATTGTCCCTAATCTACATTACAACCTAATATGACACTCAGATTAATCCAAAACACTTCAAGAGGCATCTAAATGAACTATACATGATACAAAATCATAATCAGAGAAATAATAATCCAATTTAATAAAAAAAATGATCCTATCAGCCTCTGATAACCATACAACCCCTAAAAATTGGTAGTCTTTTTAAACTAATTTATTTTAAACAAGGATTAAATGCAAAGAATAGTCATCAAAGAACAGTCACCAATATCTTCCACAAAACACATAATAAAGACAATAACTTTAGTGAAGATTTATATAACATAATTATATAATATAAATCCAATTTTTATAAAGATCCAATGGTGGCAATGAAAGTTATGGCTTTTGTTCTAAAACCGCAAACCCTAGTTGGGGTTCAGACCTGCCTTCACTAAAACAGATGTAACTTCCTCAAAACATTAAAAAAAAATGAACCAAACCAATTACATATGAAATATGAGACACATATATATATGGTATCCAAATTAGACATTTAACAATCTATACCAGGACGTACTATGCAGAGAAAGTTGACTGATAAATTGGAATGCAAGATGGACAAAAATAGTCCCATAAAATGCACATAATAGGGAATTAATTGAGCTCTAAATATAAAATCTAAGAAATACCCATTTCAGATTTGTGAATTTAACTTCCATAAAATCAACCCATTAAAACACTAGGCCAAATTAATACATTCAAATAATAGATCTCCAAAAATAGATTGTTAGAAAGCCTAGGAAAACAAATGGCAATTTTCACCAAAATGAATTCAAATTCATAAATACTTATAGGAATGAAACATTAAGATATCATAAATGATAAAATAATAGAAAAAAATTCATATATATATATATATATATATATATATATATATATATATATATATAAGCCAAATAAAAAACACTATAATCTATAAGGCTATGAAGTAATTACTCAACAATAATATTACTACACATTTATACATACTTTAGGATATAAAACTCAGATAGAAATAAAATCACATGACTCCAAATAAATATAATTATCCAAAAGAGGCTATAATATTCAACTATGAAATACATAGAGATAACTACAAGATCAAACAAGGTCAACAACAGTCAACCAAACAAGTCAAGACAAACTCTTGACCAAGCATGAAACCCTGAAACACAACATCGCAAAGATCAACTAAGAAAAATCCCAAGAGCATCAACATGATACCACAAAAATAAATAAGGAAAATAACTGATAAAAAGTCACAAGAATGCCCAACCCTGAAAAGGTAAACCTCTGAAATAGGAAACCTATAGCCATAAGGGAAGGTATTTTCAAGAACCTTGGTATTATCTCCGCAAAAACAACTATCAAGGATTTGATGGCACACTCAGACCTATGAAGCCAGGTGGAGTTGATGCCTAGTACCTAAAATCCTACATCATAGAGAAACTATATATGTGCATATACATATACATATATAAGGAAGACAATGTAGAAAGATGACTGGGATCAAGACATCGTGTGGACCTCACTAGGTGAGTAACTATGACTTCATCCCTAGTCATGAAATCACATCATAGATACACATGCACACATATAGAATCAAGTATATAAATCATGAATCAATCATAAACAAGGGTTAAAGAATAATCCATTAGGTTTAGTCACATAATCAAATCAAATTTCCAAAGAGATAATCATATCATGAGTACATAAGTATGATATAACAATAATCATGAACAAATATGTCTAACCATGACTATATAATATAGAATCATCACATACGAGGACCTAATCATTAGGAAGACCTAGAAATCATAATCATTGATACAAAGAATCACTCACATAGAAATCACATATGTTTGTCAGGTATCCATCCTTACAGATAAGGTCCTAAAATATCCTCATCATCAAATGGTGGCCACATACCAAAGGGATAAAATAATTCATAAGTACATCATTGTCAAACTAGATTATGATAGAATGAGTTAAACAAGCACCTTAAACAAATACATGTAAAAAAAAAACCCTAAGATACCTTCAACATTACCAAAGGCACATTAGGGTTAGAGGTGTATTACATGTAGCACCCACATTTTTCAATCCAAAAGGAATAACAATCCAATAAAAGGTTGATCAAGGAGTAATGAAAGTGGTTTTGTATTGATCTTGATGAGGGATGAATATTTGATTATAGCCAGAAAAACCATCCATGAAAGACAACAAAGCATGCCCCGCCACGGAATCCATAATCAAATCAATGTTTGGGAGGGTGAAATTATCTTTCAAAGAAGCTTTATTTAGATCATGGAAATCAGTACACAACCTGATCTTATTGCCACCCTTAGATACCGCTACAATATTTGATATCCAAGGAGAATAATTTATATGACGGATAAAGCCAACATCGAGGAGCTTTTCTATTTTAGCTTTCACAAGAAGAGGGAAACTAAGATTCATTTTTCGTATTTTTTGAGAGTGGAAAATTTGAATTTGAATTTTCATTGTAATTAGCTTCTCGTGCTTTTCTAAAGATTCTGTGTGGAATAATTTTAGTTAAAATTTTTATTTTGTAGCTTCTTGTAAATTTTATTTCAAGTTGTAGTTCTTTGGTCCAATTCTGGACTGTACATAGAAAAGGGCTCCTCGTGGTATTTAAATCCATGGAAGAAAAAATGGGCCTATATGGAAAGATAGGGGAGTCACTTTACATAATTTAACTTTTGGTATTATTATTAGAAGAGTTGGCAATGAATTATGAACTCTTGCCCTAGGCGAGCTTGGCTATAACTCAGCTAGGGAAAAAGAGGAACAATAAGAGAAATATTGCAGGGTTGGATTTGTAGAAGCAATCTAGTGATTGGAGAGTGCTAAGGAAGAGTGAATATGACCCTCTGTGCAATGGCAGCAATGGGGGAGTTTATTTCAATGGGAAATGAAGGAAAATGCAGAGGAAACGCCTATTAGCCCTATTTTTAAGGACCATGTCCCTCAAGAGTTTCAAGGGTTGTACGAAGGAATTGAAGAACCCTCACCTTGAAAATATATAATTTTTTTATAAAGGGTATCTACAACCTAAAATATATTTTGCATTTATTTGGATAATTTGTGAGAAATCTAGAATTTGAACCTTGGATAGGGCTACAAGCGAACTTTAGGCCTAATCCTAGATTGTAGGAATTCGATGTGTGAATGGATGGGTGTTGGTTTAAAACCTTCAAGAAGGTCCTAAAATGATCTAAATAAGTGATAATGAAACCATTCAAGGCACCATGAGTGTTTTGGCATAGGTTGATAGAATCTACCCTTGTAGATTCAGTGAGCATTAAAAGAACTTGTTGATAGGATGGTTCTTGTTTAGGAGGGTGAAGTTCTTAGTGACTTGCCTTCAAGATTAGGGTTGTGAGATACCTAGAAGGTATAGGAAAGAGACCTTAGGTTAGAGTCAAGTTAGCTCTAGAATGAGAAGAATCACTCCTATCAAAAATAAGAAGCAGAAGATGCTTTAACATAATACTATCCAACTTATCACTACAAGAAAAAAAGTTTTTAAGTGTAAAAGAATTGCTAGTATGGAGTAATGTCCCGATTTTAAAGCCTTGGAAGATGAAGAGAGCTTGTTTTTTACCTCGCCTAAATAAAACCATGGAATTAATGACAAGGTATGCATCAAGACCCTTTGTCTTATGAAAATTATCCTTCATTGTTAAATCAATCCTCTCAAGAAAGGATGGACTATAGTAATAAACCATGGAACACCAAATAAGGGGCATGAACTCCACAACTAGGTCAATCACCTAATTGGTAACCACCACAATATAATTGGTATAAATAATCTATGAATTGGAAACAAACTCAACGGAGAGGTAATCAACCTTGGGGGCATCAAGCCCAAGGATATTAACAACAACCTTAGTTGAAAGAACCATGAGTTCAACCATCTATTATGCCAAACCTTGCCAATACTCAACCTACATGTGCAAAGCCTACTCAACCTTCACCTAACCCCAATAATCATCCTACTTAGTAGGCTTATATTAGGGACATGCAACAGTTTCCTACTTATGTTAGATTGATGTCAATAATATGAATATACAGTTGGGAAAGACATTTCTTTCCCCAAATCTCTTTTTATAAAAATTCAAGAAGAGGATATTTCAATAACAGTACAACCTCCATCTACTGAACAAGGTCTACAAGATAGACAAGGAAATTTACAAAATACAACCTTGTCTACTAAACAACTCCTCTATTTCCTAAAAGGTTAATTGAGAAAAAAGACTGATCTTGTACCTAACTTTGAATTTCTAGAACAACTAAAAAATATCACTATATGAAAATCCTTATTCCAATCCATCAAGGATGGCCCTATCTATAATAAAATTATTGAGGAACTTCGCATAAAGAATCTAAGATGCAAAAGAAAGGATCCTATAGCTATGCATGTTATGGGTAAATTAATGGATATTATGTTAGGTAAGCTTGTTATTCCAAAGTATAACATGAACTAGACAATCTAGTAGTTAATGTTACTATTACTGGAATATTGATTTCCAATATTTTGATTGACCTTGGGACTAGCATTAATGTAATGACAAGGGAGATAATAAAAACCTTGCGAGTGATAAACCTAAGTACAACACCTACAATTATACAATTGGCAGATATTTGTATAATAAAGCCAGAGAGAATAGTAGAATACCTGGTCATAACTCTTGACTCATGGGAGTACTCAACAAATTTTATGATCATACAACCTAAGGCTAATCTAGGAGTTACCCTCTCATTTCAGGGAGGCCCTAGCTTGCAACAAAAAATACTTTTATTGGATGTGGATTAGGGGATATGATAATATCTAATGCAAATATTACTAAGAAGCTCATTTTATATCCCCCAACTCAGCCATGTCAAGAGAATGATGAATAAATTTGGCCAAACTCAGGAGATGGGGAAGACAATTCCTTGCCAAATCTCATCATGATAGATAGGATTCCTATGCTTACCTTGAAATATGAAGACAAATTGTTGGCCCATTTAATTAAAAATGACTACCACCAGGGCCTAGATAACTTGGGTTGCTTAGTTTTCTCTTCTTTTCCATTGCATACTCTGCTTCATATAGTTACTAATGAGCACTACTTGAAAACCTCTACATTGTTGCATAAGCTATGGCCACATACATCTAATGAAAGTATTACATTCATGAATGTTTCAATTATGAATATTCCAAATACACAATCACAAATTACACCAGGGAAGTATTTAAACATCAATAATAAGATCGATAAAGAACAACAACAACAATTAATAACTTTACTACAAGAACATAAATCAAAATTTGCATGGGATTACCAAGACATGAAGGGCCTTAATCCAAATCTCTGCACACATAGGATATATATCAAGGAGGTTTGTAGGCCTATTAGACAACCTTAGAGAAGGATGAATCTAGTGGAACAAGAGATAGTTAAGGTTGAAATGCAAAAGCTTCTCAATGCAGGATTCATATATCCTATCTCAAATAGTCAATGGGTTTATCCATTGGTCATTGTTCCTAAAAAGGGTGAAATGGAGAGTAAATGTAGGTTATAGAGAGATTAATTCAATAACAAGAAAGGACCATTTTCCTCTTCCATTCATAGAGTAATTATTAGATTCTTTGGATGGTAAGCAATACTTTTATTTTCTAGATGGTTTTAGTGGTTATAATCAAATCAAGATAGCTTCAAAAGACCAACATAAAACCACTTTTACTCATCTATGGGAAACATATGCATATTTGATGCTTCATTTTGGTCTTTTTCAATGCCTATATAACATTTTAGAGAGTGGTTCTTAGTATCTTTTTAGACCTCACACATGATTGCATGGAAGTCTACATGGATGACTTTGCCACATATGGAAATTCATATGAGGAAGCCCTAACAAATTTGAAGAAATTACTCCGGTGATGTTGAGAACATAATTTAACATTAAGCAATGAAAATTTATATATGATGATGCAAGGAGTATTCCTAGGTCACTCATCTCTAAGATTGGTGTCCAGGTGGCTCCAATGAAGATATAAGTAATCACAAATCTTCCTATTCCTTTTAGACATAAGGATGTGATAAGCACTTTGGGGTATGTTAGTTATTATAGATGCTTCACTAAGGATTTAAACAAAATTGTTTTTTTTTATATCGGTAATAGTTTAGTTTTTATTGATATTAAAGTATAGAGTTTACATTTCAAGTATGTAGATCTAGTGCCACATATATAGGCTACCGGTTCATTTTCAGAAAATTCTAAAAAAGACCAGACATAGCAGAAAAACCCCAAAATGGATGCATTTTCTATGCATCATTCACCCTAAGTCTTTCAGCCTTAGTTATCTATCTGGCCTAATACCCCTACAACATTTACATTCATATATTTCTTACATAGCCTCATCTTGGGCGAGCATTCTTTTACAATAGGCAAAATGGGGATAGAGTCCCAATTACATATGCAGAAAACATAGGATTTTTTCCATCTTCCCCAACTGGGATTCGAGTTACAAAAACTAACAGTAGTTCATATATTTTAATGTTCTGGCCCCTTTACTTACTATCATGTCTGGCTCCATCATCCTTGCTGCATTCGGTTTTCATTCCTCGGTCTTCTTATTCTCCAGGGAACTTGCACATTCAGGGCCACAGTGGGTTCGTCGGGTGGTGGAGGGCGCTCTGTAATAGCCACTTTAATGGTTTCCCAACCTATAAACCTATCCATGTGATAGTTCTCTTTTTTTATTCCCCATGACCACCTTATAAATGGGATGATGCCTTGCACCCTTTCCCGGTCCTCATCTGCTATACCTTCAGTTATGTTAAAACCCAGCCCCGGCCACGCCCATTCAAGGAAAGAATCTAGACCTTCCAGCAGGTCCATGTCAAACAGCTCCAACATTACCTCTCGTGTCTCCCCTTGCTTAGTTCTAGATTTGAGCACCCATGCCAATAGCATGGAGGGAATGTTGACATTCAGGCGTCCTCTTGTTGGATACAATTGTTTAAATTGTGTATTGTCTTTGATGTTACACAAATGTCATATCAGTCATCAGATAGAGTCTACCGAGTAAAGAATGTCATATCAGTCATTAGACAGAGTCTACCGAGCTCAGAATGTTCAGCAGGCAGTTTACCGAGTCTACCGAGTTCAGACGGTAAGAGAAGCAATTTACAGAGTCTACCGAGCACTCCAGAATACTATATCGAGAAGTTAGTTACTACCGGGCTCACTCGGTCAAAAAACGAAATTCAGT